>APFE030845325.1:93838-107706 GCA_000404065.3 Pinus taeda
GGGGCACAGTAATAAAAATATGGGGACAATAGGGGCACAACAATATTAATAAGGGATACAACTACAATAGTAATGAGGTAATCACTAGTATTATAGGGACCTAACATATCCCATATGTCCCAGGGTTGCGCGCAACTACTTGACGTTCCTAGGGAGCCCCAAATTCACAATTACGACAATATTCATGGGGTCTGCCATCAATCCTTTCTAGCACACGAAATGACCCAACAAGATCCCAAAAGGAACACAACATTTGAATTTTTTCAAATTTAGCACAATATAGTATCTACGACATGTATCCAACATCAGGCGTAGGCTTGCTACATGGCACTTCACTAAGCAAAACACCATTGAGTCATCAAAGTATACTTCCAGAAACTTGTGAATCAACTACTTGAACGCTGCTATGACTATGCGAGAAAATATCGCAGGCGCATTCTTGAGTCCAAATGGCATCATAGTGTACTGAAAACAACCCCACTCCATTGCAAAGATCATTTTGCTCCTATCCTTTTGCACAATGTTGGTCTAATAATACCCATAAGACCCGTCAGTAACGGAATAGGCCTACTTCCCTCCAACATTGTCTAACACTTCATCTGTAAACATCGTTGGGAATAGGTCATGAACACAAGCATCATCAAGCTTATACAGATCTACACAATTCCTTATTTCACCTTTTTGTTTCTTCTCCTGAACCACCATCGGGCTCATCTAATCAGATTCTTCAATAGGTTCTATAATACCTGCCTCCAGAATCTTATCAAGCTCTTAGCGAACCTTTTCCTTGTATTTCGGATTAAGGTGATACAGACTCTGTTTAATAGGAATTGTGTCCTTCTTCAGAGTGATCTTCATAATGCCATGTTGACTGTGCTAGACCCATCAACATTCAGGGGATCACCCTAGTATGAAGTCCCAACGAGACCTCACATCGTTTGGTGTGGGAATCACATCCGATATGATGGCCCAATTGCCATTGTCTTAAGTATTTTCCTCAACTCTTGCTTGTTAGCACAGGGGATTGGTTCGCTTTGTCTTTTAGAAGTGAGGTTCGCATGCCTAGCGAGTGTAAGTCTACTTGTATCAATGGTTCCTTCACTGTGAGGGGAAGAAGGTGAAGGTGAGTTCCAGGTTGAAAGGGATCAATTCCAACTCGGCTACAAACACACAACAAAAAAGGACATACACATCTTCCAGTGGAGTAGTCCACTCAGATGTGGCAGTCACAACATACAAGGTAAGATAACATGTACAACACTCATGGAATAGTCCAAACGAGTGTAATGGTTGTTACAACAAGGTTCAGGTGAAAGGTATTTTTGATCTCCGACAGAGCAGTTGACATGGATGAGATAGAAATAACAACATATACAACACATTTCCATTAATATATTATGCATTACAACAAATGAAACAGTTCATATGTAGAAAACAGGTTAAAGCAACATGCATTTCATGTGTTAAAGACTAGTCTTACAACAGATACAATACATGTGTGAAAACATGTTGGCTTGTTAACAGGCTTTTAAATTAAGAGAAAGTTCCAAGAAACATCCTTACACCATACACCACTCACCCCGTCAGTGGGGCGTTGGAGCCATTAGTTACTCCTCAAAGAAAATATTACAGACTCTCTTGCTATGCGGTAGGAGCTGAGGTGAAAAGACCCTTGTATGTACAAATGAGGGGGTATTTATAGCCAAGGGTGAAATGAACCCTTGTGGTTGTTCAATAACCCTCATGACCATTTGACTTCCATGACTCTTCAACTTACATGACCCTTTATTTAACAAGTGGGTCTCTTGGACTTCCACATTACATCACATTGATTGACAACAATCCCATATTGAGGATGTGGGCAACATGACTCATGACGTGACTCGCCATGACTTGACATGACAATGTTGGTACATTCATGTTGCTGCTAGAGTGCATGTCGATCTATAGTGTTGTTGGGTGATGGATGTCTTCATGGTGTATCGTAGATTCACCTCCGCATAGCGAATTGCACGGAGTCGTCGATGATCCTTGGTTCACTTGATGAAGCTATAGCATGTTGTTCCTTGCTTGCATGTTAGAAGGCTTGACAGGCTCATCTGTTCGCAAAGGTGTTTTTTCATCATGTTCAACAGCTTCGCATGCTTTGTTCGTTCATCCATTGGTGAACTTGTCATTCTGCATGTGCTCTCTTCATTCATCCCATTCATCATCTTGCCATGTTCATTGGTGTACCTATACCTACAATCACTCATGATGAGACGACATCAAATCAAAAACCGCCTAGTCTACAATGACACTTGACCATTCGATGCAGGTGAGTAGGAGAGGTAGCAAGGTTGTGATGCAGGATGATGGCTCTAGGAAACTACTAATGAAAACTACGCAAGAGTCACTGAGAGATGGAGACAAGCAATGTAAGTTAACATTGACTATCTGCAAGGTCTGGCTCGGCTGGGAAGCAAAATTACGCAAATTTTGGGAGGAATGGTTTGAGCGGCTGAAAGGTAAGGCAGGCATGCTCTGCGCATTTTTTAGAATGAACGGATAGTGGTCCTAGACAACTAGACTTACGAAAATTTCCAGAGGAACGAGCTGGGTTTCATGAAGGCTAAGCAGGTAGGGATTGCACAGTTTTTCTGGGGAACTACCTGGTCACTAGCAGCCAAAACTGCACAATTCCTAGAGGGAACTGCCAGTTAGCTACTGGGTTCACTAGCAGCTAAAACTGTGCAATTCGCAGAGGGAACTACCAGTTGGCTGCCTAGGAGGTTGGTAGCAGAAATTGCGCAATTCCCAAAGAAAACTGGCAGTTTGTTGCTAGGGGCTACTAGCAAGGAAAACCACACTGAGGCTAGGAGGTCAACTTGCTAATCATCTTTGTGCAATTTCTGAGCTAACTTGACTAATATGCATCGAAAGGCCTGCTCATGAACATTCTGCAATTTCTGAGATGAACAGTTGGTTGACTGTCAGGATGACTGTCTGGGAAAAATACGTAATTTTCTGAGGGAAACAAGGATGAGCACTTGGTGGCTTTCTGGCTTGTTTGTTCAATTTCCTCATTCAGTTGAGCAGGTGAAGTTAGTGTCTAGTTGTGCAATTTTTGAGGGGAGACAGTCCTGGGGTGACTGTCAGGTCTAACTATTCGGGTGGCTAGCATGAGATTTGATCGAACTGTTTTCGAGCAGCGTAGCTTGAAAAGACTAGCTTGGTGCTTTTGCGTTGTTCTGTTTGACAGTCGATCGAGTCGATGGCAGGGTGATGGTCTGGCAGTCAAGAGGGAGTCACATCGTCAGATCCTTCAGCAAAAATGGCTAAGTGTGTGAACAATTGAAGGATGGATAGGTTATCATATAAGCACACACTCGCATGACTTGACGACGAAACAACCAAACCATCTAGACACACATGTTCAACAAGACTGATCGACAGTGTATGTGACAAGTGTGACACTTATGATTGGTTGTTCATTGATTGAGATGACACTTACGTGACAGTGAATGTAACTTTGTATGTGAGTGTGAAAGATGCATTCATAGCGAACACAACAATCACATACAAATCACAAACTTTAAGCATAACCAGAACATGGTTACACGCATGAATTAGACATCAGCTTTTAGAGAGTCCTTGAATGCAATAAACACGCAAGGTAGATATATAGACTCAAATGAGCACATAGAGTGAACCCAAGTGTGTGCAGTCATCAAGTGAAACTCTTCAAGGGAGGCTCCGAAATTGGTGCAGGACAAAATTTTGGAGGGTGGTTGTAGCCGCTACAACACTTGGTGACACACTCCTAGAACTCCAGCTTCTATATTTCGGTTCATTTCTAGCACACGCCCTTGGTATTTCAGGGAGTATTGAATTGTTGTGTGGGTTACCTCAACTTCCCACCTATCCCATGGACATACATGGTTCACCCTTTGCCAACTCAGTCAAACGCAATCAAAAGTTTAGCTTAAATCTCAATGTTTTGAATCGGGGAAGGGTAGTTTAGATCACGAGTTGAAGATTTTCAGAGTATAAGTTTTCATCGCTAGTGTTTCTCCACTGCCAGCAAGCCTGGATAGTACCCTGAAGGAGTCACAAAGGAACACACATATTTTTCCACTGCCAGGGAGCCTAGTCAGTACCTTGGTGGAGTTGCATACATCACCTCTTTGCACAGGAAGCCTTTCTCTTCTTTCACCTTTATATTTTTCAAGAGGACTGTTCATAGGCACTTATTTATTTTTGGGGCAGAAGAGGGATCCCAACTTATTGAGAGAAAAAGAGGTTGTTCCTTCAGAGAAGCATGTAAGACCTATGGCATAGGTTTCTTGTTTAGATTTTTCCCTTCTCTGTTTCTACTATTTGGATGAGCTTTAACACATAAATCATAAGGCTGAGTACATGCATGGGGCTTCCTAGTGTGGACATAGGTTCAAAGTTGGACCAAAAATTCCCTTGCAGATGGTTCGTATTTTCTATTAGGACTTCATCGGCCGAAGGTTGTAACCAAGCACACAGAAGATGGACACAAGACTGGCCAAGTGTTGCAGTGTCACAAGTCTCTTCAAGTTCAAACAGATACTCTATTAAAAATCCAGTATGCAGTAGTTGGCAACACTTATTTCTAGAAACAAAAATAGTAATATATCAAATAAACAAAACGAAGTTGAACAAAAATAGTAACCAAAATTAAAAAAAAAAGCAAAGATAATAGGAAAAACAAACCAAATGAAACAAGTAGCAAGCAGACTATGTACATGGCATTGGTGCAGACTGACTTGTTGAAAATAATGCTTAAGATCTTGGCCATTGGCAGGAAGGTTGTCAATCCTCCTACCCAATGATTGCAAATGACACATGTGTGGGCCAAGATTCTTGTAGACTAGTGCAAGTCCACCGGGTTCCACTACTGGAACTTGGTGGCATTCTAGAAGACCTTCAAGTGAAGAAAACACCATTGTTTCAGGTACTGTGTGCAACATGGGCTCGGATGATGGCACAAGGTAGTTTTTTTTATTCTGGGAAGGGTTCAAGTTTTTGAAATCGATGCATAGGGAGATTTTCTGAGATTTATTACATGAAAGATTTAAATTATAAACCAAGTATGATGACGAACTTTGCAAGTAATCCAAGAACTAAAAATGTTAGTCAATCTTTTCAGTGAAAGGAGTGAAAACAACATGTCTGTGTTACTTGTTCTTTGTTGCAATGGCTTGTCTCCTCCTTTACCTGGATTGCTCACGTGTAGTCTGTACTCAGGTCATCATCTACTCGTGTAGATTTATCCCGGTACTATTCAATCAAGTGGTCAACAATTTTTCGTTATTTTAGTGTGTAGCTTATACCAAGATTGGCCATCTTCGGTTCATGGTAGGTTTCTAGTTTGATTTGTTCATTCATAGTTTTGGTCCTTTGTGTGTGCAACATGAGTGATTCATACTCAGCATCATTGTTTGTTCCTTCAAACTTGAAAAACATCGAAATCATGCATTGTCCATTGTTTTGGATGGCTGAGATACACTCAGTGTTAGGGCCATCATGTGTTCCCAACTTGTCAAGGCTCATAGCCTACAGCTCGTATGTACATGGACTATTTGGCGTGATGTTACTACTGCTACTACTGTTTTTGCTACTATTGCTACCATCAAAAAAACAAATTGTACAAGTTTCATTATCATCAGTTGGGTGAGGAAGGAGTCCCAACTACTTGTCTGATGAGGTTGGAGCTGGCCATGCAAGAAAACACTCCAATGTCTTTTCCAGGAGGAAGTTGCCAAACATGATTTCTGCGAAGGCCAACGGTTCATTCTCACCGTTAAGTGGAGTGACATTATGTTTCAAATACCTCTTGGATAACACCCAGATTTGGTTGCATCTGCCATTGTATGGAAGCCACATGTGAGACCAGTCTATAGCAAAATATCCATCTAGCTTGCTAGACGAGTGTCTACTTAGTAGCAAGCCATATGTTTCCATTACATCAACAACAACTATGTTTATGCATTGGTGAACTCGACCATCGTGAGATGATCGGATGATCACATATCGAAGTTCACCAATGGCTGGTACTTATGTTCTGTCAAGTTGGATTATTGTCATGGATGTTTCACTCCATCGTGCATTGATCTTCTTAGTAATGGAGAGTGGAATGACATTGGGTGTCGCGCTAGAATCAACAAAGCAGTTGTGAACATTGTAGTTGAAATATTCAATGAAAGCAGGAATGGGGGGTAAGCTGAGTTTACTTCTTCCATCCAGAGTGTATTGAGCACAGTAGATAGTGATCAGGGAGGTGTGCTTTCTCCCTTGTTGGTGGAGGTTGTTTTGTCTATTGATGTTTGTCCCAATGCACGTAGCAGGATATCTCACTGACTCTGGACTTTAGCTAACTGGAACAAAATGATTTTGCCTAAGTTTTATTCATGTCGTTGAATACATTTTAGTCCAAAGGTGGTAGACTCATCGAGATGTTCGGGGTGCAACGAATGTTCATGCTCTCTTGCAGAGTGTTCTGTAACTTGCTTCTCATGGATGTACTCTTGTCTGTCATTGTCTTCCTGGAATTGTTTTGTGTCTGTTGCTTTCAGTCAACCAGTGGATCAGCCTTCCTTATCAGCTACCTCACTTTCTCTTTCATTTCCCCAAGTGTAGGGGGAGCCCCTTTACTCCGAAGATTGTAACGATCATTTTGTTTTCTCGGTGTTTGTCTTCGAGATTACTTGCAAGCACTGATAACCATTCACCACATGCCCAAACTTGGTTCTTCATCAAGTGCAACCTCTTCGGTATCATCAGTGTCTTGTGGCTGCTCTTGCATATCGCCTTCTGTATCAAGTGTATGACTAGAGACTGAGGTGATGACTCACTTCCAATTTGAGAAATAATTCTCATGGTCGAACTCTTCGTGGAACAAACATAAATTAGGATCAGTTCAATGCTCAAGTTGGAACACAAGCTTCTGTGAAAATTTGGAAGCGAACCGGTTGTTTCTTGATTAGTCGATTGATGAACTCCTTACCTGTCTCTGTCTAGGAAGATGGCTGCTTGTGAATGTGTCCATTTTCCGTTGCTTGAGTTCATACATTTCGGTGGTCAAGTTCTTGACAAGGTGAGTGAGGGTCTCAATATCAGTTGCTTCCTTATCGCTACCCTTGTGCGCTGTTTCTTGGGGCTTTCTGCTCACATCCTTGGAGTCTTTTTTTGATTCGTCATCCTTGATGACTCCAATTGTGCGTTAGTATTTTTCAACAACAAAAAACTTTTCACAGCTCTAAAAGTGTTGGCTTCGTAGCTCATTCTATGAACTATGCAAAGGTGGTCGGTAGTGCAGACGTGTAATAGTCAATAGTGATGGGTTCATGAGGTTTAGTGTCTGCTACAAATTTGTTCAAAATACGCATAAACCTCTGATTGAATTCTTTCACTTTCTCTTTTTCCTCTATCTTGAGGCTTCCTAGTTCCTTGAGTAACATGGCTAGGGTCTTTTTGTCAACAAACGTTTTGAGCAACATACATTTGAAAGAACCCTAGTTTTGTATGGAGTTGGGTGGAAGGTTGTGATACCAAGCAGCTGCACGACTGTACAAGGTACATGGGAACAATTGACATGCTACGCCGTCACAACATACCTCAAGGGTCTACAGTTGTAGATAGAAATTTTCTAAGTGGTCTTCTACCTTCAACATGTTGTTAGGGATGAACTTGATGTTGATCCTCTTTGCTCACTTCGACATCTTGTGCAAAATAGCCGGGAGGGCGAATGGTCCCTGAATCATCCATTCAAGATTTGGGTCAGCCATCTCTTCATCTTCTTCCTCTCCTTCTGAGTTTGATGGTTTATGATCTGAGTTTTTAATTTCGTTTCTACCTCCACCTCCTCCTTTGCCTTCCCCTCTGCCTTCTATACTGGAGTTCAATCCCAAGATCACAAGAATGTCTTGTTTGTCTTCAAGGAAGATTGGATGTTCCTCTTCATCTTCAATAACTTCCTCTAGACCTTCAAGCATGGCAAGGACTGCTTCTTCCATCGATGATACAACAACTCATGTGGGAGTGGCTTTTAGCTTCCTAGATGTGTGTGGAAGTTGTTGTACACCTGGGATCAGTCTGACTACTTTTGTGAACTGGTGAGTGACCGGACGAACGAAGCGAAGGTGTTGATATGAAATCTCATGTTCAATTCTGGGAGGTGAGGAGTAACCAACTGTAGAGTCATGCGAGAGGGAGTGCGAGTTATTGCCTTGACCAGATGATTGATGAGTGAGTGTGAGGGGAATTTTAGCAATGTACAATTGGTTGCCCTCCTTCTAGTGCCAAAAATGTTGACGATGCTAGACCCACCAACATTTAGGGGATCACCATAGTATGAAGTCCCAACTAGACCTCACCTAATCTAGGTGGATATTGGTAGCCACCCACCGATTCCACTTGGACCCCCACCATTGTTTCATTTAGTTTTTTCAGTTTCCTTAATTGTAATAGAGTTTACTATTTTTAGCGGTTTTTTGGGTACTAAACAATTTTTTTGGCAATCTACCACCAACGATTTTTTGAAAAAATCATCTATTTTGTTGTAGTCCTCGGATAGATCTTTCCAACGGGGTATCATGTGCATCAAATAGAGATAACACAACCAAGTGATGACCTTAGGAAGTTGACTGTCCAAATAACCCTAATAGGGCCCATAAAATCTTGGTGTTACATCTCCTCGGGTTAGGATTTTGGTTGTTTAGGGTTTGCTTTTATTGTTCAATAATAAAAAGGCCCTTGAGCCTCATTGTAAGGTAGTTCAGAGGCATGTATCCACCAGATCACTTCTCAGGGATAAGCTACCATCGCCCGAGCTAGTTTATTTCCATTTTTGTTACTAGGCATATTTTAGTGTTTTACATTAATGAAATGAAGTATTATTTTATTTGCATATCTATATTTATGGTTATATCTGTAATTTGTTGCATTTCGATTTAAATCATATTAGTGGTTTAAGAGAAATATGCTCTTCCTCTATTTTTCTTTGCATGTCCCCAGCGAGGTCGGTATATAAGGAGTCAGGGCTTGAACTGGTTGAACCTTTGCAAGACCAACCTCACAAATCCTGATAGCCTCCCATGTCGGATGAAAATAAAGACAAGGGGGCAGGAGATCTTATCAAAATATTGCTCAAAGAGGCCCTTGAATGACAAAGGAATGCAATGATGGACACATTTTCCCAAATCCTTCAACGGCTACCCAGGGGAGACACATCTACTTTCAACAGCTACTCTGGAGGCGCCACGCCCTTTAAGCTACAAGTTAACCTTGACATTCCCACATTTGAGGTTCAGATAGATGTAGACGCTGTAGATAAATGGTTAAATCTTCTAGAAGGGTAATTTTTTGTTCATGATTTTTCTAGACGGGAAAATATTAATTTTTCTCTTCTCAAAGCCTCCCCCCATGTCAAGGATTGGTGATAAATCTACTGTAAGCAAAAGGATGAGAGTATGACCTCACCTTTTTCAACTGTACCCACCTGGAATTCATTCGAGGATGCCATCAATGAGTACTACTACCCTGTCGGAAACTATGAGGATAAATACATAAAGTGGACCACGTTGCAGCAAGGAAGGGACCAAGACGTGCCATATTTTACCAATATATTTCAAACCCTTTGCACAAAGTTGGGTATCAAGGATAATGAGAAGCATTTGGTACTCTAATACCATGGATGCCTACATAAGTACCTCCAAGACGATATGAAGTTGTGGGACATCTCCTCGCTTGGCATGACGTACTGATACGCTGTCGATATCGAGCAAGATTTTAAACAGAAGAAGCGAGACTTTAGATTTTTGAATCCAAAGCAAGGGAAAGGTGCCCCCAAACTGCAGAATAAAGGACAAAGCTAAGACAAGTTGGCCCAGGACAACCTCCTAGAGCTACAAGAAAAGAACAAGACTGCGAAGCCAAAGAAGGACAGGGGAAAGTGGTGTGAGTTCCATAAGAGCTCCACTCACAATAAAAGTGAGTGTCGGGCCAAGCAGTCACTAGTGGCCAAGCTAAAGGCTTTGGAATCAGATGCATGTTACAACTCCGTGTCAAAACCTAACAAGGGGAATGAAAAAGGGAAGAAAAGTATTGATGCGGAGCCCAACGCCACCATTTCCACCATGAAGATCCAGAAGGAGGAACCCGAAGATTAAGAGGAGGAGGAGCACCTCTTCCACTCCTAGATGTGGGTAGAGGGTTCCCCGCTATAGTTCATTTTCAATAGCGGGAGCCAAAAGAACCTCATTTTGGTAGAGGCCATGAAGTGGCTAGGCTTATCGACCACTTCACATCCCCAACCGTACACCATCGATGACTTCACCAAGGACTAGATCTTCATGTGAGCCAACATTGTAACCTTCCATACAACATCAAGCCCTTCACAGATGAGGTATTATGTGACGTTGCTCCCTTTGATGTTTGTGATGTATTATTAAGCCAACCGTACTTGTGGAAACAACATTTTGAGTATGAATCAAGGCCTCGTGTTGTTATTGTTACTTTGTGAAATAAGTTGTACAAGACACCGGAGGTAGCACCACTTACCTCCATCTCTTTGGTTACTACAAAAAAATGGAGTAAGCTCATTTCCAAAACTGGGAAATTTGTTTTCCTGATGATACACCCTTAGGTAAAGAAGAAGATGGTGGCCACAACCTCCAGACAGGGCCCCTCAGCATGACAACTACTGATGGACATGTAGGTTTAACCCTGTATAGAAAATACCTGCATACGAATTCTAAAACACAAAAAATAAACAATGCGAGACCATAACACATAAAACACATATACACAGAGGTTTTCCCCTGGATCCCAAAACTAGGACTACCATCTTGATTTTTCATTATATTCCTTTCAATGTTACAATACATATTTATACATGTCGAAGCATCCACTACCATGGATGAAAAACTATCGCATCCAAAACCATGGACCAAAAACCATCGCGTCCAAAACCATGCACAAAACCAAGAGAACTTCTCAAAGCTCACAGATTTTGTCAATGCATATGCATTATTCTTCAAAGTGTCCACCTTTACCAACAACACCTTTTCATATTCTATCATATCCCTCACAAAGTGATACTAAACGTCAATGTGCTTTGTCTTTGAATCGTAAGCAGGGTTCTTTGCCAAGAAAATTGCACTTTGGTTGTCACAGTCTATCCTTATAGCTCCCTGTACTAACCCCATACTTGAACACAATCTCTGCAACCAAAATGCTTCCTTGCTTGCATGAGTGGCTACCATGTATTTTGCCTCTATAGTTGATAGTGCCACTACAGACTATTTCTTATCCAACTGACTGCACCTCCAAATAGTTTAAACACATACCCAATTGTAGATCTTCTTTGATCCAGATCTCCAACCCAGTCTGCATCAACAAAGCCATGAATTCCAAAACTCTATCCAATCCCGGTCTTCCTTGGTAGCACAAACGATAATCACTAGTGCCATGCAAACACTTGAAAATTCGCTTCACTGTTGTCCAATGCTCCTTCCCTAGTTTTGACATAAACCTACTCAATTCTCCCACTGCATGTGCAATGCCTGGTCTAGTACAGACCATCACATACATCAAGCTAGCGACTACACTTGCATATGGAACACGGGACATGTCCTCTTCCTCTTCTTGTGTCTTGGGACATTGTTCAGCAGATAACTTTACACCTACAATAATAGGAACCTTCACCAGTTTACTATCCTGCATATTAAACCTCTGAAATATTGTCTCGACATACTTCCGTTGGTTTAACTAGAGCTTCCTCTATGCGCGATCTCTATCAATTTCCATGCCCAAAATATAGTTTACAACACCAAGATCTTTCATGTCGAATTTGGAGGACAATTGGGTGTTCAAATCTTCGATAATTTCTTTGTCATTTCTAACCAACAACATGTCATCCACATACAAGACCAGATAAATAACACAGTCACCAATTAATTTAAAATACACAGAGTGATCTACTTTGCTTCTGTTGAAGTCAAGTCCCTGTATAAATGTATCAAATTTCTGATACCACATCCTTGGTGACTATTTTAGCCCATACATAGACTTCTTCAAGATCCCCGTGAAGAAATGTTGTCTTCACATCCATTTGTTCTACCTCAAAATCAAAAGCAGCAGAAACCGATAATGGTAATCTAATAGAAGCTACCTTGGCAAAAAGAGAATAAATATCGTCAAAATCAATTCCTGGTACTTGGGAATAACCTTTTTCTACCAACCAAGCTTTGTATTTATCCATATTTCCTTCTGCATTTGTCTTCTTCTTGAACACCGATTTGCTGCCAATGGGTTTCCTTCCAACCGACAACTCCGCAAGATCCCAAGCCTCAATTTTGTTCAAACATGTCATTTCATCAACCATGGCCTCTTTCCAGAGTTTTCCATCCTTTGAATCTACTGCTTCCTTCACAATTTTGGGATCATCATTAGTAATAGATAAAGGAAAATTTGAACAAAAAGCAGATGGACTATACCTTTTTGGCTGCCTTCTTTCTCGAGCTGATCTTCTCACACCCGAAGTTTGTGGCTCTTCATCTTCTGATTACTATTCTGCTGTAGAGTTTGATTCTTCCTCCTTAAGCTCAAACGCTATCTTCTCAGGTTCCTTTGATGGGACTTCATGTTTAATAACATATTTGACCTCTCTAAACAACACATCTCGACTGTAGACAACCTTTCTTATTACTCATTTCCAAAGCTTATAACCCTTTAAAGCATCCTTATACCCAATAAAGATGCACTTTTCAGATTTGCTATCCAACTTTGTTCTTTTATCCTTTGGAACATGTACATATGCATCACATCCAAATACCCTCAGATGTGAAAGCGAGAGTTTCTTCCTAGCCCTTACCTCTTGTGGAGTCTTATCCTCCAACGCTGATGAAGGTGATCTGTTGACCAGGTAACATGCTGTCTCCACCGCTTCTGCCCAGAATTCTTTTCCTAACCCGGCACTACTGAGCATGCTTCTTGCCCTTTCCATCAACGTCTTGTTCATTCTTTCCACAACTCCATTTTTCTTAGGTGTGTATGGAGTAGTCTTCTATCATGATATACCACACTTCTTACAGAATTCTTCAAATTCCTTGTTGCAGAACTCTCCACAATTATGTGTCCTCAACACCTTTATCTTCTTTTCTGTCTGGTTTTCCACCAGAGCCTTAAATTATAAAAATTTGTCAAAGACTTTAGATTTCTTCTTGAGGAAATATGTCCATGTATTCCTTGAGAAGTCATCTATAAATGATACAAAGTACACAAACTTACCTAGTGATGGAACCATCACAGGTCCAAACACATCACTGTGCACAAGATCTAATATTTGTTTCTCCCTCTTACCACCAGAGGGGAATCTCACCCAATTCTGCTTCCCATATACACATTTTTCACAGAAATCAAAATCCAGAGAGCTATTAGTCATACCATCTACCATACGTTTACCATGAAGTATTCAAAGGCGCTTATCTCCAATATGTCCAAGCCTTTGATGCCATAGCATGGTCTTTTCTCCAGAGACCACTAGATTTTTTACTCCACTTTCAAGAACCACGGAACTGTTGCACCCATCAACAACAGTGCAACCTTGTAGCTTGTACAGAGTTCCAATCTGAACTCCCTGCATCAACACCAGTGCTCCACAAACCATCTTGCAGGTATCTTTCTCGAACACTATTTTTACACCTCCATCATCCAGCTTTCTTACAAAAATCTAATTTTTGGCTAATGTAGGAATATGAAAAACACCCAGAAGTGTTCTAATCCTTCCACCTTGCAACTGGGTAAATGCATGTTAATGTGTATCACTTTTTCCCTTTTATGGCAAAGAAGTTTTATAA
>APFE030845325.1:109833-126047 GCA_000404065.3 Pinus taeda
CTTATTTGCAAATTTAGTATTTACTTTTTATAACATTATTTATATTTTCTAAACCCATTAAATAGGTTCACTATAGCTATTACCAAAATTTATTGTGAGTTAGCTTTGTTGCAAATTTAGCATTTATCTTTTATAATTAACAAGTATGAAACTCAATTCATTTAATTGATATTTTTATATTCTTTTTTTTTTTAATCTTTTTCATTTCAGTACTTTTTTTCTTTTGCCATATAATGAGACACATTAACATGCTTTACCCAACTTCAACTTTACCTGTTAGCGAACAACAATTCTAGCCTTCCTATCATCCCCCAAGAAAACATCACCACCATCTTATTTCTCATACTTGCAAAACCACTCTCTATGGGGTGTGAAGTGAAAGGATGCACCTCAGTCAATCAACCATGCCTCATGATCTACATGTGTACTTGAAGAATCCAAGTACACATCCCCACCTTCATCTGAGGTGGTTTTCACCTCTGCAGAAGGAGCATCATCAAATCCCTTTCCTTTCTTAGGAGCGTTAGATTTACAGTCCCTTTTGTAGTGCCCTTCCTTTCCGCATTTCCAACACACAACCTTTACAGGTTTTCCTAGAGATTTAGATCTTCCTGTAGATTTAGATCTCCCACATGATGACATAATTTTGTTTCTATTCTGGGACCGTCCTCATATAGACAAGGAATCACCATTCTATCTCTCCATATTTTTCGTCCCATCTCCTCCGTCAGCAAGGATGAGACTATTTCATCAAAATGCAAGGCAGTTGCATTGCTACCTATTGCAATAACCAGACTATCCCATGAATATGGTAGAGAACACAACAAACTAATGAACTTATCTTCATATGAAATTTTAATATCAATAGAAAATAACTGACTTACCACAGTATTAAATGCATTCAGATGCTCTGTCACCGAGTCTCCATCTTTCATCCTCAGGTTATACAGATTTTTCCGGAGGAACAGTTATTCACCGAAGACTTATATTGGTACAAAGTCCCTAACTTTTCCCACAAAGCCTTCACCATAGCTTCTCCTGATACATTCAACAATACTAAATTTGAGACACATAATTGTATTGTGCTCTTTGCCTTCTGATCCAACTTCTTCCATTCTTCATTAGACACTCTCGTTGGTTTAGTACTTGGATCTACCACGATCCACTGATATTTATCTACCAAAAGATCCTCCATCTTCAGTTTCCATAAATCAAAACTCTTACCACTAAATTTCTTGACTCTATCTTTCCACTGCTCGCCATCTTCCTTCACCACCAGAATCAATCCCATAGACCTCCCATTGAATAGGGTCTACCACAGGCCTGAGAGAAACCCCTCAGCAACAAAGGCATCCCCTTGAAGCCAAAATAGCTCTGATACCAAATGTAGGTTTTAACCCCGTAGAAAAATTACTTGCATATGAATTCTAAAACACAGAAAATAAACAATGTGAGAGCATAACACATAAAACAAATATACACAGATATTTTCCCTTGGATCCCAAAACCAGGACTACTAGCTTGATTTTTCATTATATTCCTTTCAATGTTACAATACATATTTATACATGTCGAAGCATCCAATACCGTGGACCGAAAACTATCGCGTCCAAAACCATGGACCAAGAACCATCACATCCAAAACCATGTGTGGAAACCATGCACAAAACCATAATTAGGTTCGCCCAACTTAATATAGGGTCCAAAAAAAATTTGCCCGAGGTGCTACCCCGGACCTTGCAGAGGGGGGCTACCCACCCCCCTCAAACCCCTTGTGACCCCCCCACTACATAATTGGTGCAATGAAGGGGGGGCTCTGCCCCCCCCTCTAACCCCCCAATTAACTACTTGGGCTAGTCATGGAAATAATATAACACAACCCAACAAGACAAGGTCATGGAGGAGTACAAGGACATCTTCACCTCCCCCGCACGGGTTCCTCTACATTCCTAGGTCAAGCACTCCATTGATCTAACCCCAGGTGTGTCGCTACCCAGTGGACCAATCTATCAGTGCTCCATTCTGGAGAACGACAATATCAAGAGGTAGATTCAGGACCTGCTATAGAAAGGTCACATCCGACCGAGTTCATCACCCTGTGGGAGCCCAATCGTTTTGGTACAGAAGAGGGATGGGAATTGGAGATTCTTTATTGACTATTAGGTGCCGAACAAGATCATTGTTTGGAATAGGTACCCGATCCTACAGATTGATGACCTTCTAGACCAACTAAAGGGGGAAAAATATTTCAGCAAGATCGACCTAAAGTCAGGATATCACCAGGTACCAATTGAACCCTCCAATGTGTGGAAGACTACCTTTAAAGCCAAGGAGGGCCTTTTTGAATGGCTGGTTATGCCTTTCGGATTGACGAATTCTCCTGCAACCTTCATGAGGTTGATGGATGACATCTTGTGGCCATTCACCAACTCATTTGTAGTGGTATACTTGAATGACATCTTGATCTTCAGCTAGTGTTGGAAAGAGCACCTCCACCACATCTGACATGTTCTCCAAACACTGCGGAAACACAAGCTATGTGCCAATTTTGAGAAATGCACTTTTGGCATGACCCAAGTTCAGTATCTGGGATACATTATTGATGAACGAGGAGTGCATGTGGATGTAGTGAAGATCCAAGTCATTTGGGATGGCCATCTCCAACCACTCTGAGAGAGCTTTGCAGCTTTCTCGGTCTTGCCAATTTCTACAACAAGTTCGTGTTGGGATTTTCTCATATCACTTGGTCCTTGAGTCAAGTCACCAAGGGAGGAGTGAAAGAAAAATTCCTTTGGTCTGAATCTCAATAGAAGGCATTCACAGATTTGAAACATCGCCTCTTCTCGACACCAATGCTCGCATTACCAGACTTGCAACAACCATTTGAGATCGAGATAGATGCCTCTGACTATGCTCTTGGGGCAGTCCTTACTGGACACAGGCATCCAGTGGCATATCACAGTGAGACACTTTTAGACACAGTCTAGAAGTATCCCACTTATGACAAAGAGATGTATTTCATTGTGCATGCCTGCCGACAATGGAAGCATTACATTTTGGGGAAGGAAACAGTCATCCACACACACCACTGGCCCCTGCAATTCATATAGATGCAAGGGAAGTTGCATAATGATAGCCATCAGAAGTGGTCCACATACTTCCAACAGTTCCATTTGAATATCAAGTGTAAGAAGGGAAGCACCAATAATGTTGTAGATTTCCTCAGTTGATCACCAATAATGGTGTTAACCACTGTGCTCAACTCTTGTGTGCACAAGACTTATGATTGGCCATTTCTCTATAAAAGCATCCTAGAATTCGGCCACACATACCAGACACTCTTGGAGGGTTAGCATGTTCTAGATTTTCACCTCCAAGGTGCCCTATTATGCCACTTGGGTCACGTTTGTGTTCCTTCAAGCGAGCGTGCCAAGATGATTTGGGAAGAACACTATAGTCAGGTTGTTAGGCATTGTGGGGTCGAGAAAATGGTGGGAGTACTACAAAAGTATTTCTATTGGCTGAATCTTTGATAGGATGTTAAGAAGTACATCAGATCCTGCACTGCCTACACCATTGCCAAATCGACCATCAAGAAGCAAGGCCACTATACTTCGCTACCTACCCCTAGTCAACCTTGGGAATCCATCTCCACGGATTACATGTTGGGCCTTCCTTTACTAAGCATGGAAACGACTGTGTTTTTGTGGTCATTAATAGGTTCTCGAAGATGGCCATTATGGTGGCCTACAAGAAGAATATCGCAGTAGAATCGACTGCTAAACTCTTCTTCGAACGAGTGTGGGTAAACTTTTGGATCCCACAGTCAATCATCTCAAATTGGGAAAATATGTTCCTCAATACATGTTGGTCTAGTCTCTGGTCGATGTTGGACACTAAACTCACTAAGTCCACAGCCTTTCATCCCCAAACTGATGGCCAGACAGAGGTTGTCAATAGTATGATCGTACACATTCTACCCATGTACAACTCAAACCATCCATGCACATGGGATGAGAACCTCCCCTATGTTCAACACAACTATAATCAGGTTCTCCATAGCTTGACTGGCCACAACCCTTTTCAGGTGGGCTTGGGATTCCAGCCACTATGTCCCATTGATGTGGCCATGAAATTTGGAGCTACTCAAGTAGATTAGGCTCATGTCCAGTCTGAAATAGATAAGGCAAACAACTTCATTGAGCACATCCAACATATCCACCAGTGGGTCCACAACATTTTGGAGAAATCGAATGCCAAGTACAAGCAACAACATGATCAACATCGCATGCCACATAAGTTTTAGGTGGGTGACAAAGTCTGGTTGCATTTTCAAAAGGAACGCCTTACCAGAGCCTATCAGAAACCTAGACCACTCCGATATGGTCCTTACACCATTACCAAGGTTGTGGGAGAAAATGCGCTTGAGCTAAGAATTCCCCCATTCCTTGGCCTGCACCCAATGTTCAATGTGGACTGCCCTTGGCCATACTTTCCACCATTACTAGACACATCCGACATTGCAGAACAACTCACACCAACAAAGTTAAATCTAGATTGCATGGAACAAGTTGCAACTAATCAGATTATGGACACACAGATCAAGCATAATTTCCAGCAAAAGATCCAACTATATCAAGTTGTCAAAGCAGGCCAACTCCTTCACCAGGGCAAGTGGCTCACCAGGGACCAAGTTCAGTAGAAGTTTCCTCATCTCATGGAGGAACTCATTGCAATGGGGACCATTGCTTCTTGGGGGGAGGAATGATCTAGGTGGATATTGGTGGCCACCCACCAATTCCGCTTGGACCCCCACCATTGTTTCTTTTAGTTTTTCAATTTCCTTAATTGTAGCACAGTTTACTATTTTTTACTAGTTTTTATGGTCCTAAACTTCTGGAGCCGTTTTAAGGCCCTAAACAACATTTTTTAGCAATCTAGTGCTAGTTATTTCCTAATAAAATCATCTTTTCTATCGTAGTCATCGGAGAGATCTTTCCAATGAGGTAAAATGTGCATCACATGGAGATAATATGACCAAGTCATGACCCCGGGAAGTTGGTTATCCAACTAACCCCAACAGGGCCCATAAACGCTTGGTGTTACATCTCCTCGAGTTAGGGTTTTGGTTTTTCAGGGTTTGCTCTTATTGTACAATAATAAAATTTCCCTTGAGCCTCATTGTAAGGCAGTTCAGAGGCATGTAGCCACCACATCTCTTCTCAAGGATAAGCTACCTTCGCTCGAGCTAGTTTATTTCCATTTCTATTACTAGGCATATTTTAGTGTTTTACATTAATGAAATGAAGTATTATTTCTACTGCATCTTTGTATTTATGGTTATATCTATAATTTTTTTCATTCTTTCTTAATTCCAGATCATCACACCATTTGGTGTGGGAGTCACATCCAGCATGATGTCCTAGTTGACATTATCTTAAGGATTTGCCTCAACTCTTGCTTGTCAGCATAAGGGAGTGGTCTACTTTGTCTTCGAGAAGTGAGTTTTGCGTGCCTGGTGAGTGTAAGTGTACCTATGTTAATGGTTCCTTCACTATGAGGGGAATAAAGTGAAGGTGAGTTTGAGCTTGAAAGGTATTAGTCCCAACTCGGATAGGAACACACAACACAAAAGTACATACACAGCTTCCAATGGAGCAACCCACTCAGATGCGGAAGTCACAAAATACAAGGTAAGATAACACATACAAAACTCATGGAACAGTTTGAATGAGTGCAATGATTGTTACAACAATGTTGATAAATAATGAATCCACACAGGTGAAGATAGTTTAAGATAGAGGAGGAATGGCCTGTTATAGAGTTTTATGAACCCAACGTTTCATACTACCAAGTGACTCCATCATCAGGGGTGCGTCAATCGATATTCTAAAGATATTAATTATATATGCATGAGCTATATTTAGGATATCTATTAAAGCACCCCTGATGATGGACTCACTTGGTAGTTCGAAACGTTGGGTTCATAAAACTCTATAACAGGTCATTCCTCCTCTATCTTAAACAACGTTGATGTTAATGGTCTGCCTGATGTCTGGCAGAGCAGTCGACATGGATAGACAACATTAACAACATATACAACATATTTCCATTAATATATTATGCACTACAACAAATGAAACAGTTCATATGTAGAACACAGGTTAAAGCAACATGCATTACAAGTGTTAAAGATCTGTCTTACAATAGATACAATACATGTGTGAATGGTGGCCTGTTAATAGTCTTCTGAATTAAGAAAAAGTTCCAAGACACATCTTTACACCATACATCACTAACCCCTTCAGTGGGGTGTTGGAGCCACTACTTACTCCTCAAATAAAATATTATAGACTCTCTTGGCTATGTGGGAGGAGCTGAGGTGAAAAGTCCCTTGCATGTACAAATGAGGGGGTATTTATAGCCAAGGGTGAAAGTGACCATTGTGGTTGTTCGACCACCCTCATGACCATTTGACTTCCATGTCTCTTTGACTTACATGACTCTTTGTTTAACAAGTGGGTCTCTTGGACTTCCATGTTACGTCACATTGATTGACAACAAGCCCATAGTGAGGATGTGGGTGACATGACTCATGACGTGACTTGACATGACTTGACATGACAATGCTGGTACATTCGTGCTACTGCTAGAGTGCATGTCGAGCTATAGTGATGCTGGCTTATGGATGTCTTCATGGCATATCATAGCTTCATCTGCACATGCCAAAGTGCACGGAGTCCTCGATGGTCCTTGGTTCGCTTGAGGAAGTGTTAGCATGTTGTTCCTTGATTGCATGTTGGAAGGCTTGACATGCTCATCTATTTGCAAGGTGCTTGTTCGTTGCATTCGCCTGCTTCACATGCTTCATTCGCTCATCTATTCGTGAACCTATCATTCTGTATGTACTCTCTTTGTTCATCCCACTTGTCGTCTTTCCATGTTCATTGGTGTATCTATACCTGCAGTCACTCATGATGAGACAACATCAAATTGAAAACCTCCTAGTCTACCATGACACATGATAATTTGGTGCAGGTGACCGGGAGAGGCATCAAGGCTATGATGTGAGATGATGGCTCTGGGAAATTGCTGATAAAAACTACGCAAGACTCACTGAGAGATGGAGACAGGCAATTTGAGTCAACAGTGAATATCTGGAAGGTCTAGCTCAATCGAGAGGAAAAATTGCGCAAAATTTGGGAGGAATAATCTAGGCTGTTGGAAGGTAAGGTAGGCATTCTCTATGCATTTTTTAGAATGAATGTACAGTGGGGATAGACAACTAGATTTGTGCAATTTTCCATAGGAATGGGTTGGGTTGCATGAAGGGTCAGCAGGTAGGGATTGCGTAATTTTTCTTGGGAACTTCCCCAATCACTAGCAGCCAAAATTGCATAATTCCCAGAGGAAACTGCTAGTTGGTTGCTGGGGTCACTGGTAGCCAAAACTATGTAATTCCTAGAGGGAACTTCCAGTTGGCTTCTCGGGAGACTGGTAGTAGAAACTACACAATTCCTAGAGGGAACTAACAGTCTGCTGCTAGGGGTTACTGGAAAGGAAAATTGAACTAAGGCTGGTAGGCCGACCTACTGATCATCACTATGAAATTTCCAAGCTGAGTTGAGTGATGGGTAGCGGAAGTCCTACTCATGAACATTTCACAATTTCTGAGATGAATAGTTGGTCGACTATCGGGATGACTAATTAGGAAAACTACGCAATTTTTTGAGGGAAATAGGGATGGGCACTTGGTGGTTGTTCAGCCTGTTTGTGCAATTTCCTCAATCAATTGAGTGGGTGAAGTCAGTGGCCTTTGTGTAGTATTTTAGGGGAGTCAATCTTGGGGTGGCTGCCGGGTCCGACTGTCCGAGTGGCCAGCATGAGAGTTGATTGAATTGCTTGCAGGCAACGCAGCTTGAAAAGACTAGCTTGGTGCTTCTTCGTTGTTCTGGTTGATAGTCGATCAAGTTGATAGAAGGGTGATGGTCCAGATGTTAGAAGGGATTCAGGTCATTAGATGCTTCAAAAAAAATTGCTAAGTGTGTGAACAATCAAAGGATGTATAGGTGATCATATGAGCACACACTCGCATGACTTGACGATAAAACAGCCAAACCGTCTAGACACACATGTTAAACAAGATTGACTAATGGTGTATGTGACAATTGAAAAACTCATGATTGGTCCTTCATTGATCTAGATGATGTTTGCACGACAATGAATGTGACTCCATGTGTGAGTGCGACAAATTCTTTCATAGCGAACACAACAAGCACATACGAAACACAGACTTTGAGCATAACCAATACATGGTAGCAAGCATGACTTAGAGATCAACATGCAGAGACTTGAATGCAATGAATAATCAAGGAAGATGTAAAGAATCACACGAGCTCATAGAGTGAACCCGAGTGTGTGTAGTCATCAAGTGAAACTCTTCAAGGGAGGCTCCGAAATTGGTGTAGCCCAAACTTTTGGAGGGTGGTTGTAGCCAATACAACATGCCCAAATCACCAACTATGCCATTCAAATCCAAAAACTTAGTGGGGAAGAGGTCCTAGTATTCATGGAGTAACTCAACAACTTTATCCACTGTAGCATTGTCTCAATAATCCCCAATTTTTTCAAACTGCGGTTCTTTGTCAATGCTAATGTTTACTTGCTTTGTCTTCAAAGCTTACAAACTCAACTACCCTGCGCACACAACTACATGGATCTGTGCACTAAGCTGCAGACTTTTCCTAGGCCCCGCACAGTTAACTACGAAGCCTTTCTTTCCCTATCTAAGCATAGGAAGTAGAGCCTTCCTCCCCTATACTCTTGAATAACCCAATTCTATGTTTTCTCCCTTTTTCTCTTCTAAGTCGAAGTATAATTATCCCTTCAGTAAGACTCACTATTTATAGACTTTTCATACAATTCCATGGTCTGCAGACCATGGGTGAATCTAAAAACTAACTCAAAACTTTATATAAAACAAGGGGCTAAGCCCCTTTGACGCGTATTCATCTATGCGCTCCACATCCACAAATCGCGGAGACTACATTATTTACAAAACTGTACCAAGACTTGGGTTATCTTAACCCCAAACTAACCCAGGGAACCCTATCCCAATAGGAGGACTAGACAAATACAAATATTTACTACATACAACAGACCCTGACCCTGCTAGCAGGCCGAAACCTTGCCTTGAGCAACAAGGAGGTTTCGAGAAGGTTGGAGAAAGCCCGATTATCCAAATTGAGAGTTTGGATAGGTTTTTTTGCACTATTGTTTTCCAAGAGTTCAGTGGTTCTCTCTATTTTCAAATCCAGGCTCTCCATTATCCACCCATCTATCAGCTTGGAGCTATAAGAGTTGTAATTTCTTGAATTTGTACTTTTATCTCTTTTATGCCACTAATAAAAAGAAGGCCTCCCCACTATTAAGCAGAGCCAGGAGACATAGTCCAAACTGGATGAACTCCATAATCGAATCATTGTGTCATGGTTTTTGTCTTCTTCTAACTATTTCCACATTGTTATGTTTTTTTTTAAAGTTACATGGTTAATTAACTCTGTTATATGTAATTTTGATGCATCTATAAGTAAAGTATCTTGGATCAAGTTTGGTATTAGAGCAGGTCTTTGTAGATGCGAATTGCATGAGTTTATGCTAACCTAGAACAAGCTACAAAAAGGAGAAGGAACACTTAACTCATTTATCCTGAAGCAGAACGTGAACAATGAAGAAGAAACATGGCCAATGAAGAAGCTTATTGGGAAGAGGAATAGAATTTCTGAAAGGTATTCCATAATATGGCAAGAAAGGTAGAAAAGTTGTTCACAAAGTATGAGAAGGCTCTTGGGCATGAGAATAAGGATGTCGATGATCATGGATCAAGAAATCAGAAAGGTGGTGGATAAGATCATCCCCCCTCTCCTTCTTCTAGTGATAGTTCTCATCACTTTGAACAAAATTTCAAGAAGACCTCTAAGAAACTGTTCTTCAAGTTAGACATAAAGTTAGACCTGCCCATGTATAATGGAGAATGCATAAAAGATAAATAATTGGATCAAATAGATAGAGGTTTACTATCGAATCTAGTAGACCGAAGAAAATGCGCTGAAAATCCAGTTCGTATCTCTTTGGTTGAGCAGCACTACTCTTGTTTCGTGGGAGAGAAAGTTACAGAAGGGAAGAACAAAGTCAGTTAACCTTCTCTCCTGTTGGTCTAGTTTTATTTCTTCATTGAAGGACCAGTTCTACCTTCTGGGTTATAAGAAAAAAGAACTTATGAACTGGAAATATTTAAGGAAAGGTAAGGGCTAGAATGTACAAACCTTCATGGAGGAATTTCAAAAACAAGCACTGAATTTGGGCATCTCATTAGATGCTACTAAAATTGTAACTAAGTAAATAGGTGCACTACATAGTTACATCAGACACTTGTTATTACTGTTCGAGCCTACTTCAATTGATATGTCCAGTGTTAAAGCTATATATCTTGAAATTTGAGGCAAGAATGATCGAGATGACCAAGCTAGGAAGATGCCATTCAAACCTTAGCATGGAAAATTCCAAAAGAAAGGAAAAGGGAAGGATAAGAAGACCGTTTCTGCCAAGAACGGGGATGAAGCAACATTGTCAGGCACTCACTATAAGAAGGATGGGCATGATGAGGAATACTGTTGGAAGCAACATCCAGAACTAAGACTGAAGAGATTCGGTGGAAAGGGGAAGTAGAAGAAAGTGGCAACAACACAAGACCTTGGATCAGATTCTGGTGATGAAACATTGATCAGAGTCATGGGCGCAAGAGGTATTTTTTCTATTAATGATAGTTCGAATTCAGTTGGAAGCACTAGTTATTTGAATGAGCTTGTGAGTCGTGAGCAAAAGAGAATTGAGTTGTTCCACATTAGATTTGTCATAAATCACACAAAGGTTGAAACTCTGTTTGATTTAGGTTCATAAGAAAACTTAATCTCATATTCCTTAGTGAAAAGGCTAGGCCTTGAAACTAAACCTCATCTAAGTCTATACTTGCTTGGTTGGGTAAGTGATAAAGCCAAATTGTAGGTCACCAAGTAGTGTAGGACCAAATTTATAATCATTTCTAAATTAGTTGATGAGGTAGAGTTAGATGTAGCACCTTTGTACATCTGTGGAATCATCTTGAGAAGCTCATATTTATATGACAGAAAGGCCATTTTCTTTCGACATGAAAACAAATACCACCTCACTAAGGATGAGGTAGAGTATATAGTCAAAGCTCATCACACAAAATTTAGTGCTCGCCATGTCAGTGCAGGACAGATTAAAAGACTGGTTAATTCCAGTAAATGGTGCATGCTCATGGTAGTAAGGGAGAAAGAAGTTGAGACAACTAACACTTTTAGAGGTTGTGATCTTCATCATAAGAAGGAATTATTTGAAATTGTTTCTGATTATGATGAATTTTTCAGGAACTGAGAGGATTGCCCTCTAAAAGGGAAATATAGCATGCGATCCATTTACAGGAGGATTCCCCTTTACCAAATGTTGGCATGTACAATATGGCTTCTATCGAGATGGAGGAGATCAAGAAACAGGTGCAGGAACTGTTAAATCAGGGAGTCATTAAACTGATTTCTTCTCCTTGCGGCTCACCAATTGTGTTGGTGCCCAAGAAAGATGACACATGAAGGATGTGAATGGATTACAGGGTGCTAAACAAGATCACCATGAAGAATTTATACTCTCTTCCTCGCATTGATGAATTGTTAGATCAATTAAAAAATGTTGTTTATTTTTCCAAGATGGATTTGCATAGTGGTTACCACCAGGTGAGAATTGTAGAGCAGGACATCCACAAAATTGTGTTCAAAACCAAGCAGCGGTTGTGCGAATGGATGGTGATGCCATTTGGACTATGCAACAATCTAGCCTCATTTATGAGGGTAATGAATGATGTATTTCAACCATTTCTTGATCATTTTGTTCTTATGTATCTAGATGATATTCTTGTGTATAGTAGGACATGGGAGGAACACGTGTCACATAAAGAAAGTGCTTGATGTTTTGAAGAAAGAGAAACTATATTTGAAACTCTCAAAGTGTGATTTTGGAAACACTTCTCTGATTTATTTAGGCCATATTGTCAGTAATGGGAAATTAAGGATAGATCCCTCTAAAGTGGAGGCGATAATGAAGTGGCTTGAGCCCACGAATGTCACAAAAGTCCGAAGTTTTTTGGGCATAATGCAGTATTAGAGAAGGTTCATACAAACTTTTCCATTATCGCAGCCCCCTTACATGCCTTGAATAGTGTGAAGCAGGCCTTTCAATGGGGAGGAAAACAACAAAAATCCTTCGACGCACTAAAAGAGAAGATCAGTACAGTCTTGGTGCTAGCATTACCAAACCTTCATCATCCTTTCAAAATTGAAATAGATTCTAACGAATATGACATGAGTGTTGTATTGATGCAGCAAAGAAAACATGTTTGTTACCAATCAGAGACTTTCTCCCAGGATGTTGTGAATTATCCTACGTATGACCAAGTCTTGTACACCTTGGTCTAGAGTGTAAAGAAGTGGAAACACTTTCTGATCGGAAAGGAGATCGTCATCGACACGGATCATCTGCCCTTGCAATGTCTTCAGTCACAAACCAAGATTCAACAAGCCCGTCACTTCAAATGGATGGGATTCCTCCAACAATTGCATTTGGTAATAAAATATAAGAAGGGTGCTAACATCAAAGTAGCAGATATTCTTTTTCACCCTCCTATTTCTGCATCAGTAGTTTTGCAAAATGTTTCTTTGTCATTAGAAAGTTATGTTGAACAATATGATAACGGTAATGACTTTAAAGAAATCTATGAAAAACTAACTCATGGATTACAGGTGGACAAATATTACTTGCAGGGAAATCTATTGTACCACCTTGGAAAACTGTGTATTCCTAGTAATGAAAGGGTTCATGTAATTGAGAAGATCATACCTCTCTGGTGTCTCATCATTTTGGCATTGAGAAAACTTTGTGCCATTTGTAAAGGTTTTGTTTTTGGCCTCATGTGAAAACCATTGTGACTCACTTTATAAAGGGTTTTGTGTTGTGTTTTTTTTCAAAGCCCTCTAATAGAAAACTTGGGCTCTACACAACACTCCCTATTCCAAGTCGACCATGGGAAAGTGTGTTCGTGGACTTTGTAGGAGGTTTATTGATGTCTAGGAGAGGTCACAACTATTTGTATGTCATTGTGGATAGGTTTAGTAAAATGTGTACTTTAATGCCTTGTAAAAATAAGGTCACTACTGAGCAGACTTCTTTTCTTTTCTTTCAATATGTTTGGGTCCATTTTGCATTGTCCACATCTATTTTGTCAAATCGAGACTCCTGATTTCTTGGGGAGGTTTGGACCAACTTGTGGAGAATGATGGAAATCAAGCTGAAAAAAAGTATGATATTTCATCCACAGACTGATGGACAGAGAGACATTGTCAACCACACCATTGTACACTTTTTGCGAGGCTATTGTGGGAAACATCCCAAGTTGTGGGATGAACAACTTCCTTATGTGTAGCATGCATACAATCTAGCATCACATTCATCTACACAAAGCTCACCGTTTGAGACATGTTTTGGCTATCTACCCAGAGATCCCTTGGACAAGGTCTTTGGTAAAGAGGAAGATGGAAATGGATGAGATGATAGGGACAAGCATGAAAGTTCATTCGACGGATGTAGGTAATTCATCAGGCAGTGCAGGAGTAGTTGGAGAAGGGTCAAGCTTAGTATAAGGCTCGACATGATAAGCACCGAGTTAACCATCAGTTTCAAGTTGGTGGCAAGGTATGGCTCCATATCAATAAATATAGGATGAAGAGAGAAGGGAAGAAACTGAGACCCATTAGATATGGTCCCTTCACCATATTGTCAAATATTGGAGACAATGCTTTTCGTCTTGACTTTCCTACTTATATGCAAATGTACTCCATGGTAAATATGGAAAACCTAAAGCTTTATGAACCTCCATTTATTATGGTACCGAGGAGGTTGCACAAATTCCTACAGTAGATGATTTTGCACCTGATTATCAAGATAAGTTTCCCAAAGATATCATACTCGACCAAAGGACCAGAACTTCACAACGGGCAGATTTGGAGTACATTTGTGTTGACTTCAAAGGAATGCATCCAAGAAAATCTCAATGGATGGAGAAGGAAAAAGTGAGGGAGAATTTTTCTCACTTACCAATTGACTAAAAATTCTTTTGGTGGTCGAAAAGCTCTTAGTGGGGAGGATTGATCCAGGTGGATCTTCAGAAAAGTACCAGTGGCATGAAAAAAGGCTCAAAAATAAAAGTGGTATAATCAATATAATGTTATCATCAGATCGAAGTGCTCATCATCCTGATTCCAATGGTGGAAACGACACTCAAGTATGAGTGCAGATGACAAGGTTAGAGTAATTCAAAGTTTGAGTTTGACTTGTCTAGGTAGCAGGGAGAAGATGACATGGCATAGTTTCAGAGGATAAGGGAGCACCATGTGGCAAGATGCCACTAGACCTAGCATATCACATATCGGTGAAAAGAAGGAGGGCTTCAGGAAGAATCGGCCCCTGGGGTTCATGGATGTGATTGTGATATCGCATATCGCAGGCTAGAGGAGTTAAAAATCAACCCCGATGGGACTTAGTTGCGATGCAATATACATTTCATATTGCAATTGCATGAAATGGTTGGTGCTTGCGGGGGGAAAAGTGTTGATTGAGATTTTATGATGGGCGCCAATTATAATACTGTGATAAGGGGCCCGGACCCGCTATACTATATTTTATGCTTAATATACCTGGCGGTTTCGCAAATGTTGCAATGTGCTAGATCAGTGTGCCAAGGGTCTCACACTGATTGCGATAGTGTGTTGGGAGAGCTAGATGCGAGACATTATGGCATACAGTGAATACTCTTGTTGGATCTATAGATATCGCAAGATGCCTATGTCTGGGCTTGGATTGACTGTTGATAAGTTGGAACCGTCGATAAATCCGCCGCTGATACCCATGCATTGTTGTAATGAGTTTTTTATTAGACATTGGATTTTTTATTGTGGAAGGGTTGTTGTCATGAATCATTTCACCTGCTAACCTTGGGTATTATGTTGGAACTGCCCTGATTTTGAGGGATGCCTCCATGAGCTTATATATATGTCTGTTTTGTCAGAGAAAGATAGGGAGGATTGGCCAAATACATAGATTTATTGCATACAATAGACCCTGGCCCTGGCAGTAGGCTGAAACCTTACCTTCAGTAGCAGGGAGGTTTCGAGAAGGTTGAAAAAGGCATGATTATCCAAATTGAGAGTTTGGATAGGCGTTTTTGCACTATTTTTCACCAGGAGTTCTGTTGGGTCCCCATAATATTAGTGATTGCCGCATTACTATTGTAGTTGTACCCCTTATTACTATTGTTGTGCCCCTATTGTGCCCATATTGTTACTATTGTGCCCCATAGAAGCCCACTATTGTTATTATTGTGCCCTTACATTATTATTGTTATGTAGGATCTGATTATGTTATGACCCCTTAGACTCCTATATATAGAAAGGAGGTCTTTTCATTTTTATCATCCAAGAATTGTTCATTTATGTAATGTAAAGGAGCTTTCCCCCTCGAAGAGGATGAATTCTAAGGCGTTGATCTATCTTTTCTATCTTTTCTTGAGCTGGTTTCATAACATTTGGTATCAGAGCTTAGGATTCTAGGGTTTCGCTGCTCCAAACAGGTCATCGTGGCATTTTCGCTATAACTTTTTTTCTGCGATGTTTCAGAAGTTGAAAAAATAAACCCATTTGAGAAGACATTGCGCTAAATCTCAGGTCTAAACTTCAGAGAATTTGCGTTATAAGTGCAGAGATATGATCTGAGGAAGTTGGTCTTTTTACAGACTCCTGAATTACATTCCAAACAGGTGACCTGGGGAAAATCATCATAACTTTTTCTCTGAGAATTGGATTGAAATTTCATAAAAATTTGTAGAAAGAGGACAAACTATAGTTTATTCTATATATTTTTCAGAGCCAGAGGTCGCAACAGTGACTCGTGGAACGTTGTACAAGGTCGCTCTACTAAATTAGTCTATAATCAGGTCACTGTGGAAGATTTGGCATAACTCTTCATTGGAGAATCCAATTGGGGTCAGACTAGTGGCATTGGAAAGAGGACACAGAGGGCTACCGTAGGTC
>APFE030845325.1:128132-207184 GCA_000404065.3 Pinus taeda
AAGTGGAAGAACTTATCCGCTAAAGATTCCACATGGGAGGATGAGAATTTTATGCAGAAGTATCCAGAACTACTCAAAGCGTTGAGGACAACACTTTTTTGAAGGCGAGGGGCATGTTGGGTCCCTATAATACTAGTGATTACCCCATTACTATTGTAGTTATACCCCTTATTAATATTGTTGTGCCCCTATTGCCCCGATATTGTTATTACTGTGCCCCATAGAATCCCTCTATTGTTATTTTTGTGGCTTTATATTATTATTGTTAGGTCGGCTGGGTTATATTGTGACTCCTTAGACTCCTATATTAGAAAGGAGGTTTTGTCATTTGAATCATCCAAGAATTGTTCATTTATGTAATGTAAAGGAGGTTGCCCCCTCTAAGAGGCTGAATTCTAAGGTGTTGATCTATCTTTTCTATCTTTTCTTGAGCTGGTTTCATAACAAGTTCAATGGTTCTATCTGTTTTCAAAGTCGGGCTCTCCATTCTCTGCCATATATAAGCTTAGAGGTATAACGTTTGTAATTTCTTGTTGATGTACTTTTATCTCTTTTATTCCACTAATAAAAAAAAGGCATCCCCACTATTGAGTAGGGCCCGGAGATGTATTCCAAATTGGACGAGCTCCGTAATCAAATCATTGTGTCATGGTTTTTGTGTTCTTATGCTATTTCCACATTGTTATGTGTCTTTTCTTAAGTTCCATGGTTAATTAACACTCTTAAATGTAATTTTGATGCATCTGTAAGTAAAATATTTTGGATCATTGATGTTCTTCAAGTTGTCTTCTCCAAGTGGACTTTCTTGTTGATGAGGTGTGATTGAGGACTTCTAGCTTGATGTAGATCTGCTTCTTCATTTATATAAGGCTCTCCTTCTATATTTATATCCCTCCGTGATGAATGATGGATTGTAGACCCTTCTTGTGCTTGAAGTGATTGTGACTTCTAGGCTTGATGCTTCAACTTTCTAGATGCTTTAGTGTTCTTGAGTTGTCCTTTCCCTGATGTGTCACCTATTCCTTTGATACCATGGTAGAGAATCTAGGGCAAAGTAGTGTTGTGATGATTCTCTGAGACTTTATAACAATTTTTGAAGTATTTTTACTTTTTCTTAGTTATCTTATACTTATTCTTATTATTATTAGAGCATATGTGTGTGCTTCATCAAAATGCTACCAAAACAAAATAACAAGAACACAAAATTTGGCTCTCTGCCAAGGGAAAACCCTCTCCACTCTTGAGAGGGAAACCTTTTGTAATATTTCTCTTGTTGAAGCTTCTTATTTGAAAAACTACCAAACTCTAGGCCCTTGACTAATATCTCCTCCAAGCATGAGTCAAATCATTCCTCTTTTTGCACTTTCACTTCTGGTAAATCTTTCGGCACTTCTTCTAGAACGTTTTCTTCTAGTACTTTGTCTCCTAGGTTAGGAAACCCTAGAATATTAGGGCTCCTTTATGTCACTATAAGGACAGCTTTCTTTTCTTCCTTTGATATACCTTGTAGACCTTAAAGTATATTTAAGTTAGACTTCTCATGTTGCTACCCTTGACTATTGTCAAAGCTATGAATTTTTCTTGTTGTACGTGTGAAAAGAACCTTGGAACAATACTCCTTTTCCTTATCTTCTTCTCATTTCTTCTTCACTAGAGAGAGAGAGACCTTCTAGGACTAGATTGCACCAAAAAATAGGGAGATATAAGGACCTATACCTTACTTCTGCATGTAGCCCTTACTTCTTTGCACGTGTGACTGTGTGTATTCCCTAAAGACAAATATTTTCTTCTTTGTTTGTTGGGTTGCCTTCAAGATTGGAGTATGAGGCCCTTTTAGGCCTAATTACTAGCTCGAACTATAAGATATATACCTATGTCACTTCACTATTGTTCTAGCCACAAACTATACCTTATCTCTTCGCACGTGTGGTTGTTGATGCCCTAGAAAGTAGACTTGTACCTTTGTTGTCTTTCCTCCTATCTTCACTGCCCTAACAAACTTCTTTTGCCCTTCTCTTCATCTCTTTTATCCTTCTCTTTTATGTAGATTTAAAAGTGTAAGTGTGTCCAAATGAGGAGTGGATAGCCTCTATAAATAGAGGTTTTTCCCTCCTCTCTCAAGCCAACATGAATGCCTATTAGGATGACTTAACTATCTTCTAGGCTGACTTGATAGTTGCATTATATTTCACATTTATTCATCGTTTTTGCTACTTGTAGACTTTGTTGGTGCTAGGAGAGGATTTGATCATGCTTGGAGTTATGTCCTTGACCTTGTATGAGGACTTAGTTGATGTAACATGCCCTCAAAGGATCTTTTAATAATTTCATTTTGACTTTGACTCTTTAGAAGCACTTCAAAATCTTCTTAACCTATTTTCAATGAGCAAGAAATGCATTAAAAAATAAAACAAAAATAATTTCTCTTTACTTTAATAAGTACAAATATCAAAATTACATTTATGAAGACAAAACATAGTTGCATTTTCTCCAACACTAGGCTCAAGCCTATTCAGTGTTAAGGTCTTGGTCAGTTCAAGTTTGGAAGCTCTCTCATTATTCTCTCTCTCTCTCTCTCACTCTTGGTCACTTAGAGTTTTCTTGGAGCACTCTACCTTTGGAGCAAGAAAGGAAAAGCAAGGAAATGAAAGGAAAGGAAAGCAAGGAGCAAGGAAGAAAAGCAGGATCAAGCAACTTCAGTAGGAATATTTGCAGGTAACCTTTTGCATGTGTGATTTCCTAGCTAGTTTGGACATACATGGCTATGCATGTTGGTGTATGGTTTTGTTGCTGTTGGTGGCATGGTTGTGCTGAGTTATTATAGTGGTTTTCAGCCTAACCTTGCCTTTTTTCAGATGCCATTGTATGTTGTGATGTTTATCTCGGTTTTGAGCTTTGGTTTGGTGGATGGATTTTAGAATCCGGAGAAGAGGTGGTCTCAAGTTTCATTCCCAAAGGCCTAGGAATCCCTTGACCAGTTTTTCTTGGATACACGATAAAGCTTGAGGGAGAAGTCTCGGTTTAGGGCCTAGTGATCTGATTTTGGATTTTGGTAAAGGCTAACAGACTAGTCTTGGTTTAGGGCCTAGTGATCTGGGATTGGATTGCAGTAAAGCCAGAGTTATAAGGAGCTGAAAAATTCCTCAAGGATAATGATGGATTTTAGATGGAATTCCATGTTCAGTTTAGTTGTGACTGGAGCACCAATTTTGGTGTGATCATGGTTTGGTGAGGGTGGAGATGGTTTAGCCTTTGGATTCCCTTGGTTGTTATTGGATTGGTATTTCTATGATATCCCACTTTCATGCTTGGAATATGGCACGTGGGTGACTAGATGAAAGATAGATTTGGTTCAGCCATGTCTATGGTCGGGTGGTACATGGAATTTCCAAACCTGGTTGGATTTTCCTATGATTAATAAAAGCTAAGTTCTCTTACTTTTGCACTCGATTATATGTGTATTTAATGGTTTTCATATCTCTAATATTTATATGGTTTTATGTTGGTTATAAACATGGTTATATGACTGGTTCATGTCATGGTTATTTCATGTATTTACTTGTAACTTTTAAATAGATGGATGCAAGACCTAATTGATGGTATATTAGTTCAGTAGAGAAGGTGGTGATCCTTCTAGTTATGTTTCATAAGTTCTTTCAGTCATTCATGCTCTATCATATATCTTAGACTTGTAGGTTTCATTGATGTCAAGTGTTTGATAGAATATCCGTCCAAGTTGTGGATGCTCAAGCCTAGTCTTGAGGTTTATTTTTTTTGTTTATATTTTCATCATGTCTTTGATGGATTCTGGAGGTTGTAACAAGTTTTGGGTGGATGCTAGAATTCTGCACTAGAAAAGTGGCTCAAATCTTGGGAACGCTAGCATAAGTAAGTTGAAAAGAGTCCAGGGATGTTGTCAAATAGGCCCGTGAGAGTGACTTTGGATTTTGGATGTTGTCATGCCTATATCATGAGGGAGATGAGGGGTTAAAATGCTTAAAAGATAAATGGGGCTCAGGGATAGGATGTCTGAGTGACTGACATGTCTCATGAGGGTGTTCCTACTGATGTGGATTGGTTTTTCATTATAAGTTCCATCAATTCCATTTCCTTAAGCTCACCAAGGAAGTTGAATTCCTTATAGTGACCTCTCTCATCACATGTTTACCCCAATTGGTGAGTTGCTTGGGTGGACCTCGGAGGAGGGGGTGTCACAGATTGGTATCAAAACGTGGTTGCACTCTCCTTGGGTGAAGGTGCTTGGTCACACATGCATGTCAGTTTCATGTGTGTCTCTTACACTTTCATTCCATGTGCTTGTTGCATTAAATCATGTTTATCATGGTTGTAGTAAGGTTATCATGAGGAGCTTGATGTTGATTTTGTGTAATGTATCATCAGGAGTATATGATTGGTTACATGATTATATGAAGATTGATTACACCCATGTATGTTAGGTTGCATTCTTGTATGTTTGATTACATGTATAAGTCTTGTAGGTTGGCTACAAGAATTGATCGCTTATGCTCGACTACATGTGTTCATGCATATGTATAGTTGATTAGGAATTTATTATGCATGTGTATGGTTGCACGTGTCAATGTGTATAATGGAATAATGGTTTTTCTCATGCATGAGGTCATGGTTTGTGAAGTTTATATAGCCATGCATTGATGGCTAGAATCTAGCTAGAATGATGTGTATATGGTTTGGTACTCATGTGTTATATGTCTATATGCAGTTGTTAGGCATGTATGGTCTTGGTTATAGTTATGCATGAATAGTAGGTCAAGCATGTCTTGTGAAGTGATGGTATGGAATTTAGGTCCTTAGCGTGATATAGGTATGTTATGATGCTAATGTGTTGGCTGAGATAAAGAAAAAGATGCAGATAATCATAATCAGGTTGCAGCATTAGGATTTGGGGTGAGAGTAGATCGTCATATAGGTATTGTATCTTGACATGCAGATATGTAAGCTAAGAATTGTTATATGCATTAGGATTATATACATTAGGTTTGTGTATGTATTTTGATGTTATGGTTACATTCATGATAAATGTTCATTGATTAGTGTACTTTTATGCATTGCTATTATTGTTTTATATTAGATAACCTAATGATTATGTTATATGTTGTTTATGAGCATGACATGTTAAATTGTTGTTGTTATACGCTAGTAACTTGATGATTAGGGCTATTACATTAAGATCTTGATGTTATATTTATCATGCTAAATTGGATTGGCCTATGCAGATGGTTAGGGTTACAACATTTAGGTATGAGCTAGCATATTTGTGATATGGTGTTGTACTAATATAGATTGACTTTACATATGTGTGAATGATAATTGTGTATGAGTTATGATGTAAACATTCTAGCTAGTGACTATTTGGATATCATGATCTTATTTATGTTTAGGTTAATATATTGTGAAGATATATCATGCTAATATGGATCGATTATGTAGACAATATTACCTCCCCTGAAATACATTAAGGTATGAGTTTTCTTACGTCATATACTTGGTGCTTGACCATTTAATTATGTTGTCTATTGGGTGTTTGAGTGTTGGTGTCTATTACATCATCTAGTTGATTTATTTAACATGGTATGGTTGCAAGTTGGTGGAATGCTTGATGAATTTCATAATATGAGTATGTTTTCAAATGATATTGTTCAAAATGATTGTACTTATACATATGTGTTTAGACAGTTGATATGTACTTGAGTATAGTAGGTGTCAGTTGTAGAATTATGTCTAATGACTATGAGTTGATTATGGTCCTTGTAAAGGTTGATTTCAAATGGATAGATATGATTGTCTTAATAGTTGGAACATGTGGTTAACATGCGTGAGAAATTGTAGGGTAACATGCTAGGTACTAGCGTGACAAGGTAACACTTGATGTGTTATAAAAATAACAGTTGGGTGATGTGACAGTACATGGTAAGAATTGATTGCAACCAGATGAAAAGGTAAAAGGAAGGAATTGGACAAGAATTCACTTGGCTATTTTTGGAAATCCTAATTCCAAACAAATGAGTGCTTCACATATAAGAAGTATTCTTGACCTTAATATTTTCTGACATTATGTGGATATGTGCTAGATTCATGAACATGTACTTGATAGATATGTTAGCTAGACTCTAGTTACATGTGGATCTATCAAGGAATTGGAGTTCCATGAGAGATGGTGTGGATTTTTTCACATGCAAGGCAACATAATTGGAACAGAAGGGTAAGGTGATTGTTGTACTGTTGTGTTTAATTATCCACTCACATTATGTGTTTATGGAAGCATGATGTAGGGAGTTGCATGGCAAGAGATATTTCCATGAATCTTGAAGACGGCTTAGGCTAAACTTTCCCTGGGAACCATGGGGATTGAGTCATGGTGTATATGGTTAGTCTTGTGCTTTTTGTATTTTGTGAATGTTGCGCTTGATTTGGAATTTTCCATGTGTTTGGTGCATAGCTATGCCACTTTGTTGCGGTGTCGTGTCATTATTGGTTTTCATGGTTTTTTCTCTTGTTTGTTTCTTGCCTTTCATTTTATGTTTTGAGTCCTGGGAATTGGTTTGGGGAAGAGGAAGAGTTCATGGATCTCAGGGAAAGTTGTGTGGTACCTGACATGTGATGTAAGACTTAGTTGAAGATCGTAGCATTAGTAAGTGCAATGAAAGGTAAGATTATGACAGTTGGTTGGATTGGTTTGATCCATTGGTGTAAATGGATAGTGGTAGGATAGTCATGAGAAAGATAACATGAAAGGCAAAGTAAATGGATCTGAGTCATTAACTACGTTGGGAACGATTGCTCTCAAAGTTGTGCATGGTGTGCACAGATAAAGGGTGTTCTCTTAACCTTGACCTTATGATATTTGGTAATTATGTTGTGATCATGATTGTGTTGATGTCTATATATGTAGACATGTATGCATGTATATATGTATGTCGTACTTGACAGGTTGTCATGGATCATGGGTGTTTTATTCTGAACGTTTATATGTATATATGTGTGTATGTATCTCATTTTGTAATAGGATAATGATTGTTTTATGCTAATGATTATATATCTATGTATTTGTGTATCTATGTCACTATCTGACAAGGTTGTCAAGGATCCATTTTATGGAGGAATGATTGCTTATGTAGGTGAATGGCATGAAAAGGGTCTTGGGCTATGAGGAATCAAGTGGAAAGAGTAGCCACAACAAATATATGAGTTTTGTATCATGTGGATATGAATTGATATTGTATTCTTGTATTATGCCTATGTCTATGTTATGGACAAGATCGAGGGACACAACAGCGAAATGAAAGTAGTATGGTCTGTGACATGTTGTAACAAGCATGGATAAGGCATTGGAAGCAAGGTTGCTTGACATAAACAATGTGGTTATGGATGTGTGGTACTATTTTTGTGCATGTGATGTTATGTGCAAGTAGATGTTGGATATGTGGTGCTATGTACATATTGTACTGTGCGAATGATGTATAAGCGGTGTTGTGTGCATATGGTGCTCTATGCATGTTGGATATGCAATGCTTGTACATGTGGTGTTGCATGCATCTTGTACATATGGTGTTATGTTCATATGGTTTTGTGTGCATGATTGTAAAAGTTGTATTGTGTGCATTTGGTGTTGTGTACATATTGTACAAGTGGTGTTGTATGCAGGTGGTGTTATGTACATGTTGTGCATGTAGCATTGTGTACATTTGGTGTCATGTACATGATTATATATCTATGTATTTTTGTATCTATGTCACTGTCTGACAGGGTTGTCAAGGATCCATTTTACGGAGGAATGATTGCTTATGCAGGTGAATGGCATGAAAAGGGTCTTGGGCTATGAGGAATCAAGTGGAAAGAGTAGCCACAACAAATATATGAGTTTAGTATCATTTGGATATGATTTGATATTGTATGCTTGTATTATGCCTATATCTATGTTATGGACAAGTTATATCGAGGGATACAACAACGAAATGAAAGTAGTGTGGCCTGTGGCATGCTGTAACAAGCATGGATAAGGCACTGGAAGCAAGGTTGCTTGACAGAGACAATGTGGTTATGGATGTGTGGTACTATTTTTGTGCATGTGATGTTATGTGCAAGTAGATGTTAGATATGTGGTGCTATGTACATATTGTACTGTGTGAATGATGTATATGCAGAGTTGTGTGCATATGGTGCTCTATGCATGTTGGATATGCAATGCTTGTACATCTGGTATTGCTTGCATCTTGTACATATGGTGTTATGTTCATATGGTTTTGTGTGCATGATTGTACAAGTTGTATTGTGTGCATGTGGTGTTGTGTACATGTTGTATAAGTGGTTTTGTGTTCAGGTGGTGTTGTGTACATGTTGTGGATGTAGCACTATGTACATGTGGTGTCATGTACATGTCGTGCATGTGGTACTATGTACATGTGGTATTGTGTACACATTGTATAGTGGTTCAATGTACATATGACATTATGTACACATTCTTCAGGTGGTTTCATTTACATGTGATGATGTGCACACATTGTGTAGGTGGTGCTTTGTACATATGGTACTAGTGTACATGTGGTATTGTGCACATGTCATACATCCTGTGTTAAAGGCACATAATACTAGGTGCATGTATTGCATGGTGTTGTATGTCATGTGTGGTTGTGTGTGTGTGAAGCGCACTATATGTATGTGCACATGGTTAAGGAGAAGGCATTGGGTGTTTGTTAGGTGTGGCAACCGATCTAGAGTGCATACAGAATGAAGACAAAGGTAGAAGCTAAGAATTTATGAAGGAATAAGTATCAAGGTTTTATTCCAGTTTTATTATGCATTTGATTTATGATTCTGTTTTATGATGGTTACATGCGATTTGTGATGGTTTACTTTGGCTACATGTGATTTATGATGTTGATCTATGATGATTGTGTTGTGAGCTAACCTAATGTGATATGTTTATACATGATGATTTGATTAAAGATGTTATTTTGACCTATTGTGACAAGAAGTAAACATGATTGCAATTGTACCTTATTGATGAGCTACCAATGAGGTGCGCTTTGAGGTTATTTCAATTTATTTGAATCTAATGGAAATTATGTGCTTGGAATAGGAATGCATGAACATGTCCGACTGGGTGGTTGAAATCTACTATAAGTATTGGCAGAAGCAACAAAATAAATTGGAACATGCAGCAATATGTCGGTAGAGTACTTCAGGAGTAGGGTCATTGTGGGACACTTGTACCCAATAGTGTCCATTGATTTCCATGAGCATGCTATGACCAATATGATGGTTGAGGTAGGTATATGCCTTGGTTGTTTGATATTTCAATGAAAGGAATCCTTTGCCAAGGGATGGATCACCTGTGATAGGGGATATTGGGGAACTTGGAAGGTGAGTGAGTGCATGAAAGGGGATGACCAGATTTCCCAAGGGATTGTGTAGCAGAGAAGGAAATGTCACAGATATATTGGTTTTGATCATTAGAATTTCCATATGGAATCAGATGCACATTGGGAGTGCGCCCTAGAACAATGAGCTGGTAATTGTTTGTTGAGGGGATAAGTTTGGAAATTAGATGCATCTTTAACTGTGACATCAAGTTCTAGACTTCTTGGGAAGGAGGTCAATGCCGATACTACTTCAAGGGTGGAGGTGTGATCCTTTGGATTCCCTTATTGATTGATATGAGCATCATATCCTTTTCTCTTTTTGTTTAGCAAATGTGCATATGTGAACATGTGGTTACTATAAATATCATAGTGATCTATGTTATAAAGCTCCAATATGCGGGATGTTGTAATGTTGTCATGATGTTTTGCTTTTGAGTAGGTCTTTCATTGCAAATACTACAATGAGATAAGTTATAAAGCTCCATGGGTAGTATGTTTTCTTTTGAGGGTCTTGCTAAGGTCTTGGTGTGGTTTAACACTGATGATAGTGGTCCCCCAAGGCGGAGGGTTCTGTAACAACACTGGTGAAAAGTTCATGTAATAAAAGTTAATAAAGGAAAAATAAGACCATGAGTAAGAGAAATGTATTCCAAGCTGAATGTTGGGCAAATATATCCTAGTGGGCATCATTGGATGTGTGTTTTGGCCAAGGAAAATTGGCAAAGGAAAAGGCATTAAAAGTCAAAAGGAATTTTTGGCCCATTTATTTATGAAAATAAAGGAAATTAGGAGAAAAGTAAGGTGAAAGGTCACAGGTTGCATGTGAGGAGGAAAATAATGGAAAATGAAGAAAATAGATGCCTCATAATAAAAAGGATTTTGAGGATTAGTCAAAAAGCTCTTGGCTCAAGCTTAGTCAATTTTAAGCTCTTGGTCAATTCAAGTTCGAAATCTCTCTCATTATTTCATGTCGTTCTCACTCTTGGTCTCTTATATTCTTCTTAGAACACTCTAGATTTTGAGAAAGAAAGGAAAAGTAAGGAAAGGAAAAGAATGAAAAAATCAAGGAAGAAAATCAGGATCAAGCAGCTTCAACAAGAATACCTGCAAGTAACCTTTTGCATGTGTTATTTCCTAGCTAATTTGGACATGCATGGCTTTGCATGTTTGTGCATGGTTCTCTTGTTGTCAGTGGCATTGCTTTGTCTGGTTATGATAGTGGTTTTCATCCTAGCCTTTCCTTTTTCTATATGCCATGGTATGTTGGGATGTTTATCTCTATTTTGAGCTTTGGTTTTCCAAATGAATTTTAGAATCCAGGGTGGAGGTGGTCTCAAGTTTCATTCCCAAAGCCCTAGGAATCTGTTGACCAGTTTTAGCAGGATACATGATAAGGCCTAAGGGAGAAGTCTCGATTTAGGGCATAGTGATCTAGGTTTGGATTTCAGTAAATCCTGAGACTGGTCTCGGTTTAGGGCCTAGTGATCTGAAAATGGATTGCGATAAAGATTGAGAGACAAGGAGATGGAAAATTCCTCAAGGATAGTGATGGATTCCGAATGGCATTCCAAGTTTGGTTTTGTTTTGATCGAAGCACCGATTTCGGTGTGATCATGGTTTGGTGAGGGTGGAGCTGGTTTAGCCTTTGGATTCCCCTAGTTGTTCTATGAGATCCCACATTCATGATTAGGATATGGCACGGGGGTGATAGGATGAAAGAGAGAATTGGTTCAACCATGTCTACGGTTGGGTGGTACGTGGAAATCCTAAACCCAGTCGAATTCACCTATGATTAATAAAACTTAATTTCTCTTACTTTTTCATTGGTTTATATGTGTATTTAATGGTTTTCATATCTCTGATATTTATATGGTTTTATGCTGGTTATAAGCATGGTTATATGACTAGTTCATGCCATGGTTATTTCATGTATTTACTTGTAATTTTTAAATATATGGATGCAAGACCTAATTGATGCTATAACAGTTCAATAAATAAGGTGGTGATCCTTCTGGTTATGATTCCAATGCTCTTTCATTCATTCATGCTCTATCTTGTATCCCAGACCTATAGGTTGCATTGATGCCATGTGTTTGACAGAATGTCAGTCCTGGTTGAGGATTCTTAGGCCTAGTCCTAAGGTTGATTTTTGATTTATTTATCTTATCATAATGTCTTTGATAGATTCTAGAGGTTGTAACAAGTTTTGGGAAGAGGCCAGGATTGTGCGCTAGAAAAGTGGCTCAAATCTTTGGGACCCTATCACATGTTTGCTGAAAAGAGTCGAGGGTCGCTAGCACGTAGGACTATGAGAGTGAATTTGGATTTTGGATGTTGTCATGCCTATAGAATGAGAGCAACTAGGGGTTAAAAGGCTTAAACGATTAGTGGGACTTAGGGATAAGATGTCTGAGTGGTTCACATGTCTCATGAGGGTGTTGTTGCTTATGTGGATGGGTTTTTCTTATATGTTCTATCGATTCCATTTCCTTAAGGTCACCAAGTTGAATCCCTTATAGTGACCTCTCGCATCGCATGTTTTCCCCGACTGGTCGGTTGCTTGGGCGGACCTAGGAGTAGGGGGTGTTACAAGGGAAACAATGAAGAAAAAATATTTTAATTGTATTTTTGGCTTATCTCCTTATTTCTTTACTCAAATTTCAAGTGTATACACTCATGGAATGCATAATTAAATTCCACATCATGTTTTTTTAATGTATCTTCAATTTTTATCAATGTGTGTGTTCTTATAAGTATGCATAATGGGTACTCGTTGGATAATTCCACATCCAATTATTATCTACACTTTAAATTTGAGTAAACCTATAAGGAGATAATCCAAAAATAAAACTAAAAAAATAGTTTTTTTTTCCCTCCAAAATATCTACATGTACCTCTTTTTAAATTTAAAGGATTTTGATTGGTTTACATATTACGTATGTGAATTTCATTGAAACTTTTAGGATGAAATTTCCTCTAATGAATTGTTTTCCTTCAAGGTAGTCACCAAAATATATAATATTTGTTGTTAACGCCATATATAGAGTAAACTAACTCCAAACATAACACATGACATTGAGTGCATAGTGATTCTCATTGCTCCCCTACAAAGTAGTAAGCCACACACACACATATGTATACAGACACACACATGCACAATGTTAAAAGTAGTAATAATAATTAAATAAAATAAATAACATGCAAAACCAGCATTTACCCAAACCCTTCACTCAACATTTCTCACCCTTTTATGTATTTCATGCTCTTGGTTATAACTAAATGTGTAATGCCTCCAACCCATGGCAAGGAAACACTATGAAATGTGTCCTGTATTTTCACTAGTAAATCCACCATTAATCATATAGAAGCTCCTAATTGATAATTATTATTAATCTTTTCTTTGTTAGACCCCACTCTATCTGACACACATTTTGTTTTGTTTTAACCTTAGCATCAAATTTATTAACTGTAAATATGTATAAATACCTCGAAATTTGAAACTATTAATGAATTTAGACTGAAAACAATAGAAAAAAATTTGTCTAGTCAATGTGTGGAAAGGAAGACATACAATAGAAGCACATGCAATCATTCAATCACAATGAACACAATACTTTTACTAGGGAACCTAACTGGGAAAAACCCATCCTTTGTTTCTATTATATCAAAAGGGAATATAGATCTATTACAATGACAACTTCAATGCTTCAAGCTCAACACCCACACTACAATATTAATCTCTTCCTCTTGAGTCTGATTTGGAAAATACTTAGCCAAATCTAGGCTTCTTGCTCCTCCTATTTCCTTGTGCAATTCCTGACGAAATTAGCTCCTAAAGAATAGGGTAAGCTCATATGTTTTTGAACAATTCCCAAGAGAAAAACCTCATGTACTTCATGCAAACACTCTACACTCACTAGTATACATAAATAAATATAGTTATGCCTTTTCCATCCACTCAATTAGCGAATTTGAATTTCATGCATGAATAGGGCTATTTTTAGTAAATTGACTAGTTAACTGAGAGATCAATGAGTTAAAAAGGGTTACAACTACTCAATAAACTCATACTAAGTCTATTCATGACTAGAGCTCAGATAACTGAGCTTCACTAACGATAACTCCACTATATTGCTAGCTCTTAGCAATCAACTCATGCACAACCCTACCTCTAGCCCACAAACTTGAATTCAATGACTTAACTAAGTGACTTCGCCATGTCACTCCTGCTAATTACATCTCAAGTCATCCTAATGATGTTGAAATTTGAATTTATCCATTTGACTAAGGCACAAGTCAAATGAAGCCTTTTCTTGTTAAAATTTAAAAATCCCTCTTCGCAAGAAAAGGGAGTGACCCGACAATGGATTGTGGTAAGGCTTGAGAGACAAGGAGACAAAAATTCCACAAGGATATTGATGGATTTTGGATGGCGTTCCAAGTTTGGTTTTGTTTTGATTGGGGCACTGATTTCAGTGTGATCATGATTTGCTGAGGGTGGAGGTGGTTTAGCTTAGTGATTCGACAATGGATTGCGGTAAATCCTGAGAGACAAGGAGACAAAAAATTCCTCAAGGATAGTGATGGATTCTGGATGACATTCCAAATTTGGTTTTTTTTTTATTGGAATACTGATTTTGGTGTGATCATGGTTTGGTGAGGGTGGAGGTGGTTTAGCCTTTGGATTCCCTTGGTTGTTCTATGAGATCCCACATTCATGCTTGGAATATGGCACGACGGTGACTCGATGAAAGAGATATTTGGCTCAACCATGTCTATGGTCAGGTGGTACGTAGAAGTCCTGAACCTGGTCGGATTCACCTATGATTAATACAAGTTAATTTCTCTTAATTTTTCATTGGTTTATATGTGGATTTAATGGTTGTCATATCTATGATATTTATATGGTTTTAAGCTTGTTATAAGCATGGTTATATGACTGGATCATGTCATGGTTATGTCATGTATTTACTTGTAATTGTTAAATGGATGAATGCAAGACCTAATTGATGGTATAATAGTTCAATAAATAAGGTGGTGATCCTTTTGGTTATGTTTCCTAAGTTCTTTCATTCATTCACACTCTATTTTGTATCCTAGACCTATAGGTTGCATTGATGCCATGTGTTTGATAGAATGTCAGTCCTGATTGAGGATGCTCAGGCCTAGTCCTGAGGTTGATTTTTATTCTTTTATCTTATCATCATGTCTTTGATATATTCTAGAGGTTGTACCAAGTTTTGGGAAGATGCCAGAATTATGGGCTAGAAAAGTGGCTCAAATCCCTGGGACCCTGGCACGGGTTTGTTGAAAAGAGTTGAGGGTCACTAACACATAGGCCTATGATAGAGACTTTGGATTCTGTCATGCCTACAACATTAAAGTGACCACGGGTTAAAAGGATTAAAATATCAGTGGGACTTAGGGACAGGATGTCTGAGTGGTTCACATATCTCTTGAGGGTGTTGTTGCTGATGTGGATGGGTTTGTTTGATATTTTTTGTCAATTGCATTTCCTTAAGGTCACCAAGGAAATTGAATCCCTTATAGTGACCTCTCTCATCGCATGTTTACCCGGGCTGGTCGGTTTCTTCAATGGACCTGGGAGGAGGGGGTGTTACAAGGGAAAAGAAGAAAAAAAATATTTTAATTGAATTTTTGGCTTATCTCCTTATAGGTTTACTCAAATTTCAAGTGTAGACACTCATGGAATGCATAATTAAATTCCACATCATGTTTTTTTAATGTTTCTTCAATTTTTATCAAGGTGTGTCTTCTCAAAAGTGTGCATAATGGGTACTCGTTGGATAATTCCACATCCAATGATTGTATACAATTGAAATTTGAGTAAACCTATAAGGAGATAATCCAAAAATACAATTAAAAAAATAGTTTCCATTTTTTTTTTCCCTCCAAAATATTTACATGTACCTATTTTTAAATTTAAAGTATTTTGATTGGTTTACATATTATGTATGTGAAAATTTCATGGGAATTTTTAGGATGAAATTTCCTCTAATGAATTGTATGAATTGTTTTCTTTCAATATAGTCACCAAAATATATAATATATGTTGTTAACACCATATATAGAGTAAACTAACTCCAAATACAACACACTACATTGAGTGCATAGTGATTCTCATTGCTCCCCTACAGAGTAGTACACCACACACACACATATGTATATAGACACACACATGCACAATGTTAAAAGTAGCAATAATAATTAAATTAAATAGATAACATGCAAACCCTGCATTTACCTAAACCCTTCACTCAAAATCTCAGCGTTCTCACCCTTTTATGTATTTCATGCTCTTGGTTATAACTAAATGTGTAATGTCTCCAACTCATGGCAAGGAAACACTATGAAACATGTCATTCGTTTTCACTAGTAAATCCACCATTAATCATATAGAAGCTCATAATTGATAATTATTTTTAACCTTTATTTTCTAGACCCCAGTTTATCTAACACAAATTGTTTTATCCTTAGAATCAAATTTATTAACTATAAATATGTATAAATACCTCGAAATTTGAAACTGCTAATTTATTTAGACCGAAAACAATAGAAAAAAATTTGTCTAGCCAATCTGTGGAAAGGAAAACATACAATAGAAACACATGCAATCATTCAATCACAATGAACACAATACTTTTACTCGGGAACTTAACTGGGAAAAACCCATCCTTTGTTTGTATTATATCAAATGATAATATATATTTAGTACAATGAGAACTTCAATCCTTCAAGCTCAACCCGCACTACAATATTAATCTCTTCCTTTTGAGTATGCTCTGGAAAATACTTAGCCAAATCTAGGCCTCCTCCTCTTCCTATTTCCTTGGGCAATTCTTGAGGAAATTAGCTCCTAAAAAATAGGGTAAACTCATATATTCTTGAACAATTCCCAAGATAAAAGCCTCACGTACTACATGCAAACACTATACACTCACTAGTATACATAAATAAGTACAATTATGCCTTTTCCCTCCACTCAACTAGGCAATTTGAATTGCATGCATGAATAGGGCTATTTTTAGTAAATTGACTAGTTAACTGAGATATTATTGAGTTAACAATAGTTACAACTACTCAAATAAACTCATACTAACTCCATTCATGACTAGAGCTCAAATAACTGAGCTTCATTAACAATAACTCCACTATATTGCTAGATCTTAGCAATCAACTCATGCACAACCCTACTTCTAGCCCACAAACTTGAATTCACTGACTTAACTAAGTGACTTGGCCATGTCACTCCTGCTAATTGCATCTTAAGTCATTCTATTGATGTTGCAATTTGAATTTCTCCATTTCACTAAGGCACAAGTCAAATGAAGCGTTTTCTAGTTAAAATTTAACACTCCATCTTGGCAAGAGAAGGGTTCTACACAACCCCAGTCCTTGTTCTCTCTAGGAATGTACAGTAACACACTTCCTCTCATTATTGTTTTTTCTATTGTAACAAATGACATTAGGAGGCATCCAGAATACTAAATTAATTGTGTCTCTGAGTTGCAACTATCTCTTGACTATATGACTGCTACTAGCCTCTACAACTGTCGCTCAAGATCTGACCACATCAACTAATATTAATCCTTCTGCTACTAAATGTTATGGTACCCTATAGCAAGGGCAATGATCCATGAGAATAGTATACTACAAATACTACTACTCTCTTATGGACCCTCCCCAAAACTTTGCAACTCTCGTACTAACACTCTACATCGCCCCACCTCACTCCTGGATGTATAAGTTCATGCATGGTGAAATATACCTCTAGCATGTAGAGGTTTTGAACTCAAACACTAATTTTCTTTACTCTTCCAATAGAAACATGCTTAAGATAATATTTTCCCTTACAGAACACCACCTCATATCCTATTTCCTCAAGTACTACTACAAAAATTAGATTTTTCTTCAGACCCGACATATAGATTACATTATTTAGGTGAATATGAGAGCCTGAATCCCTCTTATATTTTAAAGTGGAAATCCCTTCGGTACTATATATATCATCATATCCAATCTCTATGGGTAATTGTAGGTCCTTCTCCTCTAGGTTGCTAAAGAACTCCTTATCTCCTATCATATGAAATGAAGAAAAAAAAGTCTAGGTACCAGTCACTCCCTTTTACTATGTTTTCCATGCAAGAAATGAGGGTGAAATCCAACTTGAATTATGATGTGAGATCATATCCTCCTACTCCCAATGCATGCTTTTTACTGGATTTCTTGTGCGGAGACTTGGTTTCATAGTGTCCATAATCATGGCAGTGAAAGCATTTAAATTTATTGAGGTCTTTCTTCTTTCCATGGTTCTAGAAAGAATTTTGCCTCACATTGGGCCTTATTCCTTTGGAATTCCTTCCTTTGCGAAGTAGAGCACAGTCTTCTTCCTCATCATATATGGATGAGACTCCATCTCTAGTTTTTCTTCTAATCTCCTCCTGCACCAACTCAGACCAAAGTCTCTCCCAATTTGGGAATTTGTCTCTTTGACTAACTAAATATTGATAGTTTTTCTACGAATTTAGAAGTAAAAGGAATTCTAATATCACTAGCTCAGATGGTGGAAAAATCTCTCCTACTCCTCCAAGTTCATCTTTGACCTAAGCGAATATCGATAGGTACTGAACAATGGTTTCATTTTTCTACATTTGAATGTTCCTGACCTTATCTTTCAATGCCAATTTCCTAGCATCAATACTGCTTTCAAATAACTCTATGAGGGTTTTCTACATAAGAGTTCTGCTTTCCATGCAAAATAGAAAGCCCATGGTCTCTAAATCCCTTCAAGATAATCCTCTTGGGTTTTGTAGTATTTTTCCTCCACTGAGCCAGTTGATGTGCATATCATGCTATTCATTTTGGAATATTAGTTTGTGTGTATTCCCATACTCCACTATCATCCAACAAAGCTTCCATTATGTCTTTCCAAAGTATGAATTTCAAAATCCCCTTGAATGCATACTCAAGCCTCAATACATAGAAAGATATTGTTCCTACACTAAAGAAAATCCCTACACCACAAATCTATTATTCAAAATTTCTCTTGCAAAAGATCAAGAACCTAATTCCTATGTAGTTTTCAAAAGATCTAATACCATGTATACATAGCTCAAAATTTGAAATTGTTAATGAATTCAGACTAAAAACAATAGACACAAATCTCTTCTACTCAATCTTTGAAAAGGAAAACATATAATAGAAACACATGCAATCATTCAATCACAATGAAAACAATATTTTTATTTGGGAACCCAACTAAGAAAAAATCCTTCTCTATTTGTATTATGTCATATGAGAATATAGATTGATTACAATAACAACTTCAGCCCTTGAAGCTCAACCTACACTCCAATACTAATATCTTCCTCCTAAGTCTACTCTGGAAAATACTTAGTTGAATCTATGCCTCCTAGCCCTCCTATTTCCTTGTGAAATTCCTAAGGAAATTAGATCCTAAATAATAGGGAAGATCTTATTTTCTTGCGCAATTCCCAAGAGAAAAGCCTCACCTACTACATGAAAACATTGTACACTCACTAGTATATATCAATAAATATAATTACGCCTTTTCCCTCCACTCAACTAGGCAATTCGAATTATTGTTGGTCGATAAAAGGCGTCTTTGAAAACTCCTAATTACCTTACATTAATCATCAACCCAGGCAAGTCCTATTATTCCAAGAGTGTACACAATATGTGCATGCTATGAATCCAAAGAGTAATGTTTCTTAAAATGAAGTATAAACCTTTGATACAAGAGTAAACGGATGCATTTATAAAACTCAAATTGCAACTGTAAAAGGAAATATTACATCTAAGAATCAAGACTTAATCCTGTGCTGAAATCATAATCAAATCTCACACAAGCAATTCAATTGACTATAGCTTCAACCGAGAGCATAGTAGCAATAACCAATCTCTTCTTAGTTGATTCTATCTAAATCATACTCAATCTCAATTAAGCAATCCAAATGGAAATGATGTCAACTGAGAGTTCAATAGTGCTAACCACACTCTTTTAGCTGATTAAATCAATAAGGTTCACTAACATAACAACTAATTAAGTTAACCTACAATAAGCGTAAATAGAATCAAATGACAATGCCGCAAAACATGTAAAGAAAATGTACTATTTCAATATAGGAAATTGGTAAATAGCAAATAAGATAGACTCATAGAAAATGGGAAGAATATCAAACCAATCAAACTTGTGAGAATCAGAAATATACAACACAAGGGATAGCAACTTAATCCACCAGAGGCCGAGCCCTTAGCCACCAACGAATACTGCTGAGCTATTTTAGAGAATACAAATGACCAACAACGTGAATTATATATTGACCATTGAACTCAAGTATCATTACAATATGGTCATGTTCTCCAATAGCATGAGTCTGTAAATTAAAATTACAATTTGAAATAACATAGATCGATCCCCTTTCCTCTTACAATATTTTTCTTTTATAGTCAGAAAGAGGTAAAAGATAAATGTGATCCCTCAAGATCAGGAGATCCTGAGGGATTCGCAACTAAATGTTATCTTCTGACACCCTTCATTTTTATTGTTGATCCTCCTGATTCATCCTCCGACCTGACTGCAACCAACGCACCCCATTCTTCCTTTGTTGGTTTATGTTGTTCCATCTCTAGGGAACAACATCTGTTCCTTTCATCGTTTCTCTACATAAAAAGGAGTAAAATTTAGTTACGGTGGCTAAATCTTAGTCGAGAGTAGTTTATTCGTTTCTTATCATAATCCATCAATATGTTAGCGAATCAAGATATGAATGAGATAAGAAAAGAGGAAAAAGGTGATGGAACTAAGAGTAAATACATACCCATTTCGTAACTCAACATACTCCCCTATTTACCCTATTTCATGTCCTCAAGAAAAGTAAGTAGTTCTTACGCAGTGCAATTAAAGAGTAGGCTGGAAAGAAAGTGTCAACAATTGGTCTAAAACCATGATGTTGAACCAGGAGTGCAAAGGCAGGCCCTTCCTTTCCTTCAGGCAATTTGTAGTCAGCCCAATAACCTTCAGGGGGATACCAAATAATGGGGCTCCAAAATTGAAATCCTAACCAATAAGGTCCTTCTCTCGAAATAAGATTGCTATAGGTGACCATACAGGCTGTAGCAACTTTAAAATTTTTGTAATTATATGGTTCCCTATCTTTCACACTATTAGTGGAGATCGTCCATCTGAGCTTAGATGCAGTCAATGATCTTTCTAGAATGGAGAGGAAATATGATATTCCTTTCTGCGCAATCTCCTTATGTATGGGCCTTAAATTTTTAATCACCCCTTCTCGTGTCATCACTCTTATGGTTGGCAAACATTTGTAAGGGGTGCTACGGTTCACTTCTCACCCAAAGATCCAATCCATGTCCCTCTCTTTGAAATGCATTATAAGATTTAAACCATTTGAGTTGGTTAACTGCAAAAGAAATAAAGCCTGGAATTGAACATCTCCTACAAAAGGGTTAGGGTTCTTTTCCACCTCATTCTCTAATATAAAATTGTGCAGATAAAACTCACAAAGAAGCCTTTGGACCTTTACACTGTGTTTCTTGCAGCAATTTATAAAATCTTCAATTGTTCCTAATTCAATTGGTTTAACAACTCTTATGGATTTAATTTTCAATAAAAGGTACCGTTCTAATAAAAACAAGGAATAATTGGTGGCGGGAGACCTGCATGCCAGGATATTCGAAAATAGTGAGTAGATGGTGTTTGTCTGACTTATGACTCTATCTAGCTTGAACTTGATCTCCTCCATTTTTTCTTCTGCCTTTCTACATCTCTCAAAAGTCTCGCTCTCTGCTACATTCATTTCTCGAAGCTGTTTCTACAACTCTTGATATTTCTGCCGGTAAACGGTTTCTTGTTAGGATCATTCCAATGCGAGTCGGGCTTGTGCCAATTCCCCCTAAAGATTTAGTAGAAGGGGGTCATGGTGCATCATAACATATTTGGCTTGCATGTTCATCTGAGTACCTATGATATAAGAGAGGATATCTTCTGTCTATACTTCTTTATTGTGGGAGATACAAACCTCCATCTAAGTAGCTATGTCAAATAAATCTGCATGCGGTCCTTCTTGAATAATGATTGTTTGAGTAGGTATGAGCTCAGTTTGACTTCCTCAGCCCTGCCTTCATATAATTCTATTTGCACGACCACATTTACTACCTCATGGGTATTGTTGAGAACCTTTCCCATTGTGATTTCTTTTATTTTTCTTTAGAGCCTCTTGAACATCTTATGAAGTTTCTGGTGTTCTTTTCGTAGCTTCTTCAATTTCTTTCTGGCTCTATACCTTTTCTGAGGAGTAACTAGTTTGCTAATAGTCTCGTTAATATCTTCTATCGCTAAAGAGCCCAATTTTTCACCCTGGCTTTGTTCCAATAAGACCATGTCTCCAGATTGATTATCAGACTCCCGAATAATCTTTGTCTCTACTTCCTCTTCTTGGCCTATGTTTTCTGTGTCTAGGCCTTCATAACTGTTTTCTGCTAGGAGCGTGTCACTAGATTGGTTCTCTAATTCCTGAATAGCCTCGATATCTGTTTTCACTTCATGGTTTGTATCTTTTGAGGAAGACAGAATTCTGGTATAACCAGAATTCCCTAGAGATTGGATTTCTCCTAAGTTAAGATTAAGCAGTCCTTTAGGTTGCCTGTAGACATTCATGTTGACCAGGACTTCGGCCATCCCTGTCTCGAAATCGTGCAATAGATCATCTTGCGAACTCATATTTGGTGTTGCAGGAGGTCCCACTTCATTTCTTCTTTCATCATCAGAATGCCTTGCTCCTTCCTCAGGTTCTAGTTCAGGGTTATCTTGTCCTCCTGACTATGGTTGCAAGTCCTGTACATTTTTTGGGCTGGATAACTCTATGGGTTGACTAGCATTGCCTTGAGGATTTTCAAATGTTCCTTGGTTTCACTTCAACCTTGTAGATCATTTGCGTTTATGAGGTATGCTTCTTGAAAGGGTAGCCCTTTTTCTTTTTGGAACAGGGTTAGGTGTTGCTGGCAGGTTTTCACCTCTTTCAAGGGCCAATATGAGATCATCCCAGGTTGATTGTTGTTGGGCAAGGTTGTGACTAAATATTAACCTAATCAGAGAATGGTGGCTAACTACTGTTTCTATGTGTTGAGACCATCTCAACCTCTTAGCAACGTCATGCAATAATGAATTCAACAGTGCAGGAAAATTAACAGAGCATTTTTGTTTTAAAACTGCTAAAAGTTTGAGTTGTCGCGGCCTTACCACATCTCTACACCCATCGCAGGTAATATAGTTCTAGACAATTTGTGCCAATTCTCCCCATGGCTCTCCGAGAGAAGATGGTTGAATGCCTTCACCTTTCTTGATTAGCTCTTGTCCTTCATCCCTAAAAACCTCCATAGTGTGATGCAACCTTAATCGCTTGCTAGCCCATACTGGTCCTTCTACTGGCAACCCAACCACTTCTGCTATCACAACATCTGTTACAGTGATTTATCTACCTCTTACTAAGGATTTTCCATTTTGTAGATGCTATAAAAATTCAATGGCAATTTCCTCATTGGGGGGTTGAAATCTTGTAAAATATGTTGTCCATCCTGCGCGAGCTAGAATTTCCCTGGCTTCATCGAAGATAGCCAGTGTTAAAGGTTCTCGGTGCACTATTCTTCCTCCCATGATGCTTGACTTCTACAAATGATTAGTGCAGTGGAGAAAGGATAGCAACGAGCAAACCCGAGAGATGGAATAGCAAATGGTTGTAATGGATCTATAAGGTGATGCTTTATAAACATAAATACCGTTATCAAGGACTGTTATAATGCCACAGGCTCTGTGATTATGGGATGTTGTATTATTCTACAAAATCAAATGAAAAGATGACAGTGCATGCATGAGTATACTGGAGATCCTCACCCCCTCTCGAAATGATAGGTCGCCTACGACATAATGGATGAAAATATGACGCGCTGGCGATGAAGTACATGGATGATGGATTGGGTAATGAAAGTGGCAAGGTACATATATTAATGAAAGGATCATAAAGGCTATTGGAGTAATGAAAACAAGGCATGTAACGAGAATTATTAATAAGTGATAAGATGTCGTGAGGTGATGCAATAAAGAAAAAGGACAACATATGCAGGAGATAATACTTTACCATCATTATTCCACCTAAAAATGTTGTGATTGATTTTAAAAGATTAACTCATGCATAAAGGTTCAAGGTAAGTAAGGGACATAATCTCTTCCTAGAAAAAATAGAAACATAAGAAGAGGGCATTATAATAATTATTGATGTAGAAAATAAAACTTCAATACCATAAGCAGAGCTTTTGTTGTCTGCAGGCATCCATAGCCTTGACAGAGTTGCTTTCTAACCCTTGGGAACCATGGTCTTCTATTTATAATTGGGGAAGTGCATTATGATGTCCATAGTAGAGACCAATGTGTTGGCATGAAAACCAGATGAACACATTGCCATTCACTAGGAAGTAGCAAAAGTGGTCAGGCTAGCACGTGATGAGCCCTCCTGTTCCAAGGACTTTGTTTCTTGATGCATCCATTGGATCATATCCCTGGTGTGGTGGCCATAGTGGGAATGCCACTTCACTCCTTCCTTATGATCATGGTAGGTTGGCTCGTGATGAGACCCCCTATTCTCCATTTGTGGAAAAAAAAGAAGAAAAAAATCATAAAATTGTTAGTGAATATATAATATATATATATAATATTATATATATATATTATATATAATATATATATATATAATAATATATATATTATAATAATATATATATTATTAAACACTCCCCATTTTATATAGAGAGGGTGGCTCAGTACTCCTTAAGAGTAGGGATGGTGGAAGAAGTTTGAACATATCAATAGAAAAAATATACCCATAGTCTTATTGATAATAAATAGAGAGAGTTACACAGGATGGGGGAGAACCAGCATGGTAAAGATAATCAATCAGTCTCATTTATAGTGGAATTGAGGATAATGAAGTGATATAGATAATTGTGTCCTTTCTTTTTTTATCATCCCAAACCAATCTTGTTAAAGATGATAATACTCAAGATATTTTCCTGCTTCAGCAGACTCCTGCATGTAAAGAAAATGTATTATTTCAATATAGGAAATTGGTAAAAGCAAATAAGATAGACTCATAGAAAATGGGAAGACTATCAAACCAATCAAACTTGCGAGAATTAGAAAAATATAACACAAGGGATAGCAGCTTAATCCACCAGAGGTCGGGCCCTTAGCCACCAGCAAATACTGTTGAGATATTTTAGAGAATATAAATGAGCAACAATGTGAATTATATATTAACCATTGAACTCAAGTATCATTACAATATGGTCATGTTCTCCAACAACATGAGTCTGTAAATTAAAATTACAATTTGAAATAACAGAGATCGATCCCCTTTCCTCCTACAGTCTTTTGCTTTTAAAGTTAGAAAGAGGTAAAATATAAATGTGATTCCTCAAGGTCGGGAGATCCCAAGGGATTCTCAAATGAATGCTATCTTCTGACACCCTTCATATTTAGAATTGATCCTCCTGATTCGTCCTTTGACCTGACCGCAACCGACGCGCCCCATTCTTCCTTTGTTGGTTTATGTTGTTCCATCTATAGGGAACAACAATTGTTCCTTTCATTGTTTCTCTGCATAAAAAGGAGTAGAAGTTAGTTATGGTGGCTAAATCTTAATCAAGATTAGTTCATCCATTTCTTATCATAATTCATCAATATGTTAGAAAATCAAGATATGAAAGAGATAAGAAAAGAGGAAAAAGGTGATGGAATTAAGAGTAAATACATAGCCATTTCGTAACTCAGCAATTACATACATGACTAGGGATATTTTTAGTAAATTTACTAGTTAACTGAGAGATCAATGAGTTAAAAATAGTTACAACATCTCAATTGAACTCATACTAACTCTATTGATAACTAAAGCTCAGAAAAATGATTTTCACTAACTATAATCCACTAGATTGTTAGATCTTATCAACTTATGTACAACTCTACTTCTAGCCCACAAACTTGAATTGGTTGACTTAACTAAGTGACTTGGCCATGTCTTTTATGCTAATTGCAACTCAAGTCATCTTTTTGATGTGGAGATTTGAATTTCTCCATTTGACTAAAGCACAATTCAAATGAACATTTTTCTTACTACAATTTAACACTCCCTCTTAGCAAGGCAAGGGCTCTACACAAACCCAAACTCTACTCCTCTATAAGAATGTACTAGAAAACACTCCCTCTCAGTATTTGTGTTACTACTATAACAAATGCAACTAAGAAGCAACTAGAATACTAAATCAACTATGTCGCTGAGATGTGACTATCTCGTGAGTCTCCGACTACTACTAGGCTCTGCAATTGTCACTCAAGATCTGAATGCATCAACTAAAATTGATCCTTCTTCTAATAAATATTATGGGCCCCTTTAGCAAGGGTAATTATCCATGAGAAGAGTACACTACAATTGTTACTACTCTCTTATGGACCCTACCCAAATATTTTTAACTCTCGGACTAATGCTCTACATCGCCCCACCTCACTCCTAGATGTATAGTTGCATGCATGGCGAAATATATCTCTAGCTTGTAGAGGTTTTGAACTCAAACACTAATTTTATTTACTTTTCCAGTAGGAACATGCATCACATAATCTTTCCCCTTACTAAACACCACCTCATATCCTATATCCTCAAGTACTACTACATAAACTAAATTTTTTCAAACCAAGCGCATACATTGCATTCTTTAGGTGTAGATGACAACCTGACTCCCTCTTAAAGGTGATAGTGTTAATCCCTCTGGTACTATATCTCCTATCATCTCCAAGATCTATGGGTAATAGTAGGTCCTTCTCCTCTACGCTAGTAAAGAACTCCTTATTTCCTATCATATGAAATGAAGCACTAGAGTATAGGTACCACTCACACCCTCTTACATTGTTTTCCATGCAAGAAATGAGGGTGAGATCCAACTTAGATTGTGATGTGAGATCATCTCCTCCTACTATTGTAGAAATCTTCTTACTGGATATCTTGTGTGGAGACTTGGTTGCATAGTTTTTATACTCATGGCAGTGAAAGCATTTAATTTCAGTGAGGTCTTTCTTCTTGCCATGCTTCTGGCTAGATTTGCCTCAGCTAGGCCTTCTTGCCTTTGGAATTCTTTCCTTTTCCAACTAGAGAATAGTATTATTTCTCATCAAATCTAGATGAGACTCCATCTCTAGGGTTTCTTTTAATCTCCTCCTGCACCAAGTAAGACCAAAGTCTCTCCCAATTTGGGAGCTTGTCTCTTCCATTAACTGAATCTTGATATTTGTGCTAGGAGTTAAGAAGACTAAGGAGTTCTAAGCTCACTAGTTTAGATGGTGGCACAATATATCCTACTCCTCCAAGTCCATATTTTACCTAAATGAATCTATATAGGTACTAGACAATGGTTTCATTTTTCTTCATTTGAATGTTCCTGAACGTATCTTTCAATATTGATTTCCTGGCATAACTACTACTTTCAAATAACTCTATGGCCATTTTCCACATTGCATAAGTAGTCTTATTTCCATGCAAACTTGAAACCACATGATCTCTGTCTCCCTCCAGGACAATCCTCCTGTCTTTGGAAATATCTTTCTTCAGTTGAACCAATTGTTGTGCATTTGATGTTGTTGGTTTTGGAATATTAGTTTATGTGTACTCCAATACTCCATTTGCATCCAACACAACTTCCATTCTTTCATTCCAAGCTATGAAATTCGAAGTGCCATCCAATGAATAGTCAAGCCTCAATCCATAGAAAGGAATTGTTCCTGCATTGAAGAAAATCCATGCACCACAAATCTGTAATTCGAAATTTCTTTGAGAGAAGATCAAGAACATGGTTTCTATGTAGTTTTCAATAACTCTAATACCATGTAGAAATAGCTCAAAATTTTAAAATGCTAATGAATTCAAATTGAAAACAATAGACACAAATTTCTTCTACTCAATTTGTGGAAAGGAAAACACACAACAGAAACACATGCAATCATTCAATCACAATGAACTTAGTATTTTTACTAGGTAACCCAACTAGGGGGAAAACCCCTCCTTTATTTGTATTATATCATATAATAATATAAATCTATTACAATGACAACTTCAATCCTTGAAGCTCAAATTGCATTGCAATACTAATCTCTTCCTCCTCACTCTGCTTTAGAAAATAATTAGCTAAATCAAAGTCTCTTACTTCTCTTATTTCATTGCACAATTCATGAGGAAATTAGCTCTTAAATAATAAGAAAAGCTCTTATTTTCTTGCACAATTCCCAAGATAAAAGCCTCACCTGGTACATGAAAACATTGTACACTCATGAGTATACATCAATAAATACAATTATTCATTTTCCCTCTACTCAACTAGGAAATTAGAGTTGCATGGATGACTAGGGCTATTTTTAGTATATTAACTAGTTAACTGAGAGATCAATGAGTTAACAATAATTACAGCTACTCAACTAAACTCATACTAACTCTATTCATGACTAGATCTCATATAACTGGGTTTCACTAACCATAACTCTACTAGATTGTTAGATCTTAGAAATCAACTCATTCACAACTCTACTTCTAGCCCAAAGACTTGAATTGACTGACTTAACAAAGTGACTTTGCCATATTAATCCTGCTAAGTGTAGCTCAAGTCATCCTGCTAATGTGGAAATCCAAATTTCTCCATTTGACTAAGGAGTACGTCAAATGAAGCCTTTTGTTTCTACAATTTAAAAACATAATTATATAGTCATATGAAATTTGTAATTCACATAAATGGAATTTATGACAAACCTAACATATAAATTGTGGCATGGCATATATATTTTCATGCATATATTCACACAACATAATTATAATTAACTACCATACTAATTACATGTTTGCATTATGGTGTGCATGGTTCCAGCTAGTTGATATTGGCATTGGTTCATGACGGAAACTAGCTCATGTTGGCATTGATGTCAACCCTATGTAGACTAGTTGATATTTGAATGTGTTCCTTGTATCATGGTTGCAACTAGTTGATTTGGCATTAGGATGATTATTTTGGCATTGATGTCAACTACATGATGTAGCTTGTTGTCGTGTATAGTGTTCATGGATGGAGTTTCCACACTTGATGAGTTGGCATACTAGGTCTTCATCTAGGTCTTCATGCTTATGCTCACAAGGATGATTTATTGTAGTAGTGTGTTGGCTTGATGATGATGTTGTAGAGATGCTTCAGTAGTATACACATGTGTTCCAACTTGTGCAGTTGTTTGTTAGAGAGTGGAGGACTTGTTAGCATTTTTTCCAACCTTATTTGTTGGCCCTTTAGGTCAATTTGGTAGTGGCACTTAGGAGACAAGTTTGATCCATTTGTAGAGGTGTCAAAGGACTTGGAAGAGGTTTGGAGGTGAGTTTAGATGCTAGAGAAAATGTCCAAATAGTTGGTAGGGGTTCCAATATGAAGGTCCATTTATTTTCATTATGCTCTGCCCGAGTCACTCCCATGTAGGATTATGCATGTGGCTGAAAGGCTCCAATCCCTGAGGACAAGGCATATCCATGTGATTGTAGTTAAGATCAGCTAGTGTTGTGCCTATGACTGTGGCCTAAAGTGAGTTTTTCTTCGCATTCCTTGTCCAAAACGGAAGAAAATTGGCATGGAAATTCCTAAGACTTATATATTATGTTGTAATGATTGGGAATGGTTTGAAAAGGTCCTCCAATGATGTGAACACATTTAGTGGAAAATTAGTGGTGTTTTTGGATTGATTTCGTTAATTTTGTGCACTCTTGATCCCAACCCTAAGGTCAATTTCTCCCCTCATGTTTTATATACATCATTTTGTACTTGAGGATTGGTTGGTTGTGTGTGATAGTGAGTTAGTGAAGTCTTCATTGTGTGAGTATGCTTTAGAGCCATTAGTGATCTTGATTGCTTCAATGTATGAGCTCTAATGACAGTAGAATGAGTAGATCTATTTGTTGAAGCACTTTTTTGTTTTAGAACTTTAGATTACAGGTCAGAGGATAAGAGAAAAGTAGCAGAGGTGTTGGTAGAGATGGAGAGATTGGTATAAGCTCCATATTTTAGATTCTCACTTATGTTTTGCAGGAGTTGTTGATTCCTTTGGCACATAGCCATTGTCTTTTATGTTGTTAATTTTATCATGAAACATTCATATTTTGGAGTGAAGGTTTGATGTTTTGTTTATGTATGAGATGGCTTTTAGTTATTGGTGATTATGTTATTCAGATTTGATGGTTGTATTGTGGCTACTCGTTTCTTGAGTAGACAACATACCTTTTGTCGTGTTTTGATTTGATGAGATTGTCTTATTGTTGGAGATCATATGCAGAGCTAAATTGAGTTGAAAAAAAAGTCTTGGGATCCAGTATGAAAATAGATGAAATGAGGTTCACATAGAGTATAAGAGCAGTGACTTCATGGGTGTGGAGCAGTGATTGTGAGATTTTATTGAAAGGAACAATTTATCCATCTAATGGTAGTTGGATAGTCCAATTGGATTTGGGCGAGGATCGTTGATTGTGGTAGCCTTTAATGGATTGTATTCCATAGATCCATGTGATAACATAGTGTTCCAAGCTGATCAGTAGAATTAAGTCTCTTGGATGATGGTAGTTAGTTGATTGTATATGAAGTTGAATCTCATAGCTGATGGGAGTCAACAATCTATGAAAAAGGTATATTTTTCTTAATAGAAGATTTAGAGCAACACAATAGTAGTAAGGGTCGTTCTTTTCCTGGTGAAGGGTTTTACACTAGATATCTTGTGTCTCATGTGTGATGGATTTTGAGGATGTTTTGATGTGTATATTATTATTTCTCATATGGTTATCTTGTTTGATATGCATTTATTGTTTATGTTTATGAAACAATCTAATGTGTTGTTGGTTAATATATGAACGATTCAATAGAGAAGTTTTAATTGGTAAAAATTGTTAAGAAGTTCAAGTCACACTACTGATTCACCACACCCCCCTCTCTTAGTACTGCTCAAAGGTTTCAAACATTACATAAGTATGAAACTAGGGTTCACTACATAAATCATGAATTCACATAGGGCATAAGATGGAATTATTTTTTGTAAAAATAGTGACTAGTTGTAGGCTCTCCATGTAATACCCTACAATAGACCACATGGTTCGTTAATTTCAGCCATAGGTCACCTCCAAGATAAGGCTGCAAATCCATGGGAAATAGTAATTGAAAACATCCATACATCCATGGCCAAGGTTCCAACCCAACAACCATGATACACTAGGGCTCTAGGCACCCTCTAGGCCAACAAACCAGCACAACTCCTAGCAGGGCCAAAACCATTACCCTCCCTAGAATGATGAATATCAAAATGACAATCCCCCCATAACAATGTTAGTGGTAAGTAATATGTGTGTGTGTGTGTGTGTGTACACTTCCACACTGCATGGCTTCCTCTACCATGTGGCATTCCAAAAAGACATGTGGGCTCCATACACCCTTTTCACTAACATCTTATTGTCACTAAATACAAATGTAACAACCCCTCGTTGATTTTCCATGTAGAAAATATAAGGCGAAGGTCATGGGACACATATTCAACACATAATGGTGGGAAAAAATCCTAGTGGTTGTCACATTCAGATTATTTATGGCAAAGGAAAAATGCTAATAATTGGAATTTTATTTATGAAATAAGGGAAATATGAGAAAAGGAAGGTGAAAGGTCACATATTTTCATGAGAGGGAAACTGAAAAAATGAAGTAAAATAGGGGCCTCAGTTATAAAAAGGTTTATGAGGATCAATTCATGACTTTTGTTAGTTTTAGCTTGACGTTTTCTTCTATTCTCTCACTCTCTCATACTCTTGGACACTTAAAGTATTCTTAGAGTACTTTGGCATACTTTGGATTTGGAGAATGAAGGAAAAGGAAAGGAGGAAAGCACAAGGGAACAAGTGGATGAATGACTATGACTATATTGCTTTGCAGGTATCGAGTTGCATGGATGATTTCGTTGTTATTTTTGGCATGCATGGTATACAAATGTGGTTTCTTAGTTATGTGCTATCATTGACATGGATATTTTCTTGGATTGATAGTGGTTTTAGCCTTGAATTTCCATTTCTTGGACAACTATGGTGTTGTGGGTTTTTCCACTTGTTTTTTTTCTGGTTGTCACTTAGGTTCCTTATGATTGCGGGTTGAGTTACTAGCTCCTAGAGTCGTTGGTTGAGACAAACACTCTAGAAGACATGGAATAACTTGGGTTCAGTTGCTAGTCTTGGGGCCTAGGTTGGGACAAACACTCTGGAGCACTTGGTGGGTTGGGTTACTAATCCCTTAAGCCGAGTTGGGAAAACACTCTAGAGCCCTCGAAGGTTGTGGGTTGAGTTACTAGTTCTTGGAGACATGGTTGAAACAAACACTTTGGAGCCTTAGAAAACTTGGGTAGAGACCAATTTGATTAGTGATAGTGATGTCTAACTGTGAGGTGGAATCACTAGTTGAGGGTTGAGGTGGTTTTGCCTCTGAAAGTCTTGGTTTTGGTTTTCTTTGGTTCTTTCCATGAGATCCCACATTCATGCTTAGAATATGGCATAGGGATGATTGGATGAAAGAAAGGTATAGTTCATCCCAATCTATGGTCAGGTGGTACATGGAAATCCCTGACTTGTTTGGCATTTGCATATGTTGATATCAGGTATTTTCTATTGTGATCTATGAGTATATGTATTTATTATCATGGTGATATTATGGTTAAGTTTCCATGCTCTACATGTTGGTTATTTGTTGGTTTATATGTTGGTTATTTGTTGGTTTATATGTTGGTTATTTGTTGGTTTATATGTTGGTTATTTGTTGGTTATATGTTGGTTATATGATGTATATTGTCTATAGACATTACAACTATTATGAGAGGGAATTATACCTTCTTGGTGAATCTCAAAGAAGTTTCAGACTCCTATGTTCAGATATGCATTCATGACCTATAGACTTTATGTTTGCCATATGTTTGACGACATGCATGTCATGTTAGGAAGTATAGGTAAAATTATACCTTTAAATGTGTATGTCTAGCATTTTTTTCATGTCATTATTGATTCTGAAAAGTCTCACTGAGTTTTGGGTAGTGGTATGGAGGTTGGCCTACAATTTAGGCTTAGAATTTGGGATTGCATACTCTGAACTAGATATTTTAGGTTGCAACTTCATATATGCAAGCTTGTGCATGTTGTTGGAGGCTTCCAACCACATGGAGGGCTTGCTATGGGAGTTTTTTGGGACCCAGGTCAGAGAAACCAAGGGCTTCTAAGTCCCTAAAAGTATTGTTTCATACCCTAAAGGAGCAAGGTCAGCTGATTACATCATCTTCCAGAAGTTCTCCCTAAAAAACTACCCAGAATTGATCAAAACAGGACCATATAGACTGCTCAATGCTAAGGGTGTGATGCATCTCACTCGCCACATGCAAATAGTGCGATGCATACTGGAAAGCCCTTCTGTAGGGTGCAATGAGCGAGAGCAGACAAATGGCAGAGGCAGTTGACTAGGTGGAAACCCAGAGAATCTTCTAGAAACTGCCCATTTGACACTTTCCTCTCTAAATTCGCCCAAGGATGAGTAAGAGATCATGAAATCCCCAAGTGGAACCAAGAACTATCAGAGAGATGACACTAATCAAAATCCCAAAAGCTGACTCACCCACCTGCAAACATCTATATGTAGATCCCTCATCCTAGAGATCCAGAGGCTGGAATTTTGTATTTTGTAAGGAAGTGCTATTGGTTTCTCTGTGCAACATTGTATTGTTGGGTGATATAAGCTTTTCATGAGGTGAAGAGGGCTTTCATGTTGGGAGGATGGCGCTGGGTCAGACCAATGGGTTGTAATCCTCTCTTCTACTACTTCTATCAATAACGATATTTGAGTTTTCCTCCATATTCTTGTATATCTATGAATCTTGTGTTGATATATGCATTTGTATGGTTAATATATATCTTATCCTATATTGTTTATGGTTATAGATCTCTATGCTTTGATGGTATTATGCTTCTTTGACTCTACATGTGTTCTTTGAAGCGGGACAAGTGAGGAAGGAGTGGCGAAGCTCTATCAAAGGAGGGAGGAAACAAGCAAGGAGCCAAGCGAAAGACTGAGGTTGGTACTCTCTGCTTCTCTCTCGTCTATCTCTCATAAAGGAAAACAAGAGTAACTTTAGTTTCCTTGTTTCTAAGATAGCTATCCATCTTAGTGGGACTAGCAGCTTTGAATGGACACTAGTTTTCCCGATAACAAAATGGCAACTCCACTGGGGAATGAATAACTTTTTTTCTTGTTTCTATTTGTTTGCTTTATAAACAGCAGACATAACCTGAAGTTAAGCCAGTTAGCCTTTGAACTGCATTTTCTATGCAAGTGAAAAGTAGATCAATGTTGCTTCAGTCCATCTCCGGGTTTTGTTTATAAACTGAACAACTGACTTGCAAACATCCTAAGTGCCCTGGTGGTAGCCCAAGTAACCTCATTAGATCAGCCCCTATACTTTCTGTTTACTGCCAATCATTAGCTCAGCCTAAACCCCTAAACTTAGCTACAAACTGTGAGAAAAAACCAAGTTCAGTCTCATTCCTGGACCATTGCACTGTCTTTTGTTGGTATTATGGATGCATTGCACCTCCCGTGTGCTGTAGGTGAGATGCATCCCTATTTCCCTGTGTTACAGGTGCGATGATCAGATAAGACTGTTTCTGCCTCCAGATTTTGGTATTTTCTTCATTGTCTTCAGCTTTATTCAGTAGTTTTGTTGTCTGTGATCAGTATCTTACTGTTGAAACTCTCTTCCTTTACATTATGCAACCTCCATTGATAAAGAAATTGTAAATTTTTTTATGTATTTTTCGTCATTTACAGTTCTATTTTGCAAACAATAGCTTAATCGAACTGTCGTCTGTTGATTTGAAAGTGTCGCAAGTGTCATTTTCAGTCAAAGAAAAGAGTCTACCTCTTCTTGATAGTCGATTACACTTTTTCCATTTATTTGATTTGAATTAAGAGTATTTCTAGTGTCGAAAGAAATTTTAAATTCGAAATCGCAAAGTGTCATCTTAGCCTTCCTTTCGTTTTTCGAAAAGAAAATTGTTAGTATTGTCGCTTTGAAAGAAGAATAGTTCAAATCTATAATTAGCCTTCTTTTTTTCATTCACACATTAAGAAAGTGGAAAACAAATACATGCATGTGCATTTGCATTTAGACTGCTTGTGGAAGTTGATTTAAGATAGTGCATCTTAGTGTGTGCTTTCTGCTCTATGTTGAAAGGATTTTACTTCTCTTTCCTTAGTAGCTAGGATTTTCATTGCAAAATGAAAGTAAACGACTGTTTATCATCTTAGATTGCATATTTAGGAATTTTATATCTACATCACGTGGTGAACCTCAAAGGAAAACTTATTAAGAAAGATCAACTGTAAAATAAATTTCAATGAACATAAAAATGCTTTGGAAGCTAACGCACAACATTTAGAAGTCTAGGCTAGAGACGTATTCTGGCATCGTAAAACCTGGTAACTATCGCTTTCATCGTAGGTTGGGTGATTCCTCCTCTTTGAGACGACAAGTGCTAGTACGGACTTGTGCTCCCACGTACCGTCGAGTATATATTGGAGACCACAATAGGCTATATCCTTTATCCTTAGGAAGCCATGTCTGCCACCCTATCGATCGCAATGCACTAAACACAACATTCGGGAATACTGACTACCGTACCATAAAAAGTATTGTGCAGTTTTAAGATTGGTTTGGTAATCCTTGTGTCTAGATTTCCAGAGTAGTCACCTTCGTTCCTTTTCAAACTCCTTAAAATAAAAGGTCCATCTGAGCACTTGTCACTTCAGCCTCATTAAAAATCGAAGGCGACTAAAGTCATCTTTAGCTTTTTCTCGACTCTCAAAAATTGAAAAGGAAAGTTGCCTCAAAGCGTCATAAAATTAATTTAATTTGGAATAACATTTTCCCCTTATTATTTTGAGTTAATCAAGTAATCTGCAATCATGAAAGAGTCAATCAAAACCCCGTCATTTGCAGAGACTAACGAGTCAATCGTCCTTGACTTCGAAAATGAAACCATTCTGGGCCAAGCGATCTCGTTTAACTGGGTCAAAGTCTCTTAGTTTGTTTGAAACTTGTGTTTCAACATCCTCAGAAGCTTTAGTTACTCCAACTATTTCTGGTATCCCTGCCTCTACAGAAGAAGTTACACAGTTACAAGAGGACACTAGAACTGTTCCTAGTGTAACAGTAAACACTTCTATTCCTGAACCAGCTCCATCTAGGGCTAATTCGGAAGGTGTCATCCCTTCAACATCTGTCACTATAGAGCCTAAACCTTCTTTGGCACCAGAAATATTTTACGGACCTGACGGTCTACCTCTTCCACCTGGATTGATTACTATAGAAGAGATTACGGAGGATCTTCCATCCAGTACCCCATTGCTTTTTGGAACTGGGATCCACCTATATCCTTATAGGACAGAAGTTAGTCATCCTTCATCACAAGTTCCTGTAGAATCACTCAAAAATATTTTGGATAGACTCGATATGTCTGAACAACCATCGACATCTAGGACTATGTCATCTGACACAACAGCAGCAGAACCTCTTGTTGCTACTCCAACAATGTTCGCGTGTATACCATCTCTTCCAACTAGCTCTCAACCACTAGATGAAGTGCACCCAGGGACTGTTTCGATAGTATGGTCTATTCCCGTTTGTTCGTACAGAATAATATCTAGAATTTCTTATGTTGAGTCTTAGCAAATTGATCCTTCGCAACAGTATCAATTTGCGCAGTCCAGTCTCCAGAGGCCAATATTTCCTTTGAACACTGGATTTCCGCCATATGGGGGGCAGTATGCCCTTTCATTGTTCCCTCTGGGAGAACAACCATATGAGAGTTCACAACAGAATTCGGGTCAAGCTGGAATCACATGCAGTGGTTGGGTGCCAATACTGCCTCAACAACCAAGAGTTGTATATTAAATGCAACCAAGTCTACCTGTGTCAAATATCCCCACTACACCAGCTATTGTGACGATGTCACAAGTACAAGCGTTTCCTGTTGTATGTCAACCTCAAGTTTCTCAGGTCATAGTACAATAGCCTCTTCTATCCATGACACAAACACAATTGCCGATTAGTGGCTCCTTAACTGGAGCGACTAAGGCTCAAATAGGTACTATTACCCCTCATCTTGGTCAAACATCCAGTATTGGACAACAGCAAATGGCTTCACAATCATGGCTAGTGTAATATCAACAACCGCAATTCCAACAAGCTTACCGAGGACCTGAGCAACAAAGCTTTGCGAGTAATAGGCAGCCGTATATTCAAAACGGTCACCATCAATCATATCATAATGGTTATGCCCATCAACCTTATCAAATTTATCAGCATCAAATACATTATGATGGTATGAAAAGACCCACTGCTCAGGTGATCCCATCTTATCCTGGGTATGCTTCGTCAAACCTGAATCAACAGTTGCCTTTCGTAGCAACTTTAGAATTACTAGATTTGAATCGGCTAACAAATGATCCAATTTCTTATGCCCCTTGGTGGCCGACGATTCATCATAAACTTCGGTAAGATATTCCTAAATTCAATGGAAATCCGAGTGAAGATCCATCGAATCATGTGATGACCTTTCATCTGTGATGTTCGTCCAACACTCTCAAAGATGATTCGATTAGGCTTCGCCTTTTTCAATGAACGTTAACTGGTCTGGCAGCAAAATGGTACATCAAATTTCCTAGAGCTTCATTCGTTAACTTCAATGCCCTTGCCACCACCTTTTTAACCCATTTTAAATTACCCATATGGTATGAAACAGGAACGGAGCTTCTTACCAATTTTATGCAAATGACAGCCACTCAAATATCTGATCATATTCATGAGTGGCAGCATCGTCGTCGAATGGTAAAAACATATGTTCCTGATCAGCTGCTAGTTGAATGGTTTATTAAGTCATTGTTACCTTCTATTACAGAAGATGTGGCTAAAGGGGGGGGGGGGGTTGTCACTGAAGAGCAAGTCATCGCTCGTGCGCAATATCTAGACTTGATCTATACTCAGTCTGGCATGCTCTATGACAAAATCCCTGATGCTCCTAGACCAGAGTTTTCCATTCCTCCTCCTCCTAAATCAAACAAAGACTCTCATGCCAGTGATGGCGTGATAGGTACAACCAGCATGAAAACCGCAAAGGCTACATCGAAGAAAGCCCATAGGTTTATGGTCAAAATGCAAATGAAGAACTTCTTGCCTCGAAGGTTAATGCCATGTCGAACAACAAGGGCAAAGAACCGAAACAACCATGGGGCAAGAAGAAAGGGAAAAGAAAAAAGAAGAAACAAGATGGTTCGTCTCCTGAAAAATCTTCTGAAAACCCTTTTGGGCAAAAGAAACCCGGTCATCCATGATTTATATGTGATGAGGATCATTGGACGAGAGACTGTCCGCAGAAATATGAGATTAAAAAATTCTTTAAGAGTTCAAAAACCTCAGTAGTATTGACTGATCCGTTTCCAAACCCAGAAAAAAATCCGGTTGCTAGCGACAATGCTTCTCCATCCCAAGTGCTTATGTTGTCCATTTCGAAACAGAAAAATGATGCTTTGATATCGACAAGGATTAAATATTATGGGAATCCACAACTGTCGAACAACAAGGCTACTGATCAACCTAGTAGTTCGACAACAACTTCAATCGAAGTTGTGCCACCCATCATTCCTGAGCTAACGATAAAGCCGCCAAATGGTGTAGTACACAAATCGACATTTAATCCTCGTGCCAGAGCAGCACAAAATTATAATATAGTAGACGACCTGGCCCAATCGCCGTCTGTTATGTCAACACTTGAAGTACTGCAAAATTACCCCTCCCAAAAGAAGGCTCTATTATCAGCAATAGGTGGGATTGACCTAGCAGATTCCAATCTCGTGGCCTTTAATCATAAATGATATGAACCTCAGTTACTAGCTCAACTCGCTTTTCTCATTCAAGTGAAAGCCCTCAGCAAAACTGTTCATCAAATAATTATTGATGAGGGGGCGTCTACCTGCATTATGTCAATGAGTTGTTGGAAAACTTTAGGATCACCACCCTTGTCAAGATCATCAACGACATTAAAAGCATTCGATGGATGAACATACACCCCGTACAAGATTTTAAGTAACTTGCAAGTTGAACTGGGGGGCAAAACACTAGAAATTGATGTTGAAGTTATCGATGGAAACCTCGATTACAACATCCTACTAGGAAGGCCATGGATTTATGCTATGGCCGTTGTTGTGTCAACATACTTCAGAAAGATTGCATTTCCTTTTCAAGTAGGAATCACAATCGTTGACCAACAATTCTTCCTCCCCAATAGTTCACAAGTTATGGGAAGCATCCCAATGATCCACTGAAGCTCTCAATTGCTTCAAAATATCGGAGTAGGCCTGCTAAAAGACCCTACATTGATGGGTACTTTTTCCCTACCACCTCCAAACAATCTGGTGGAAGTGGCCACGGTGGGAACTTGCAATATGGTATCTTATATTCAAAGGATTTCCGAACATGATGTTAACATGGATCATCACCAGGTATTGCCTCCAAGCCCAATAGAAATATTGTAGTAATCAATGTTCTCGGCCTAGGTGGCAAACCCAAATCAACTCTCATCGAGTGTTTGGGTAGATAGGTCTAAGGAATATGGTACCTCTTCAGATCCTTGGTCTCATGTACATTCTACAAACGAAGGAATTTTTCAGTCAATGATGATAGAAGAGGCACCATGGGAAGATTACCACCATCGTTCCCATCTTCTGGCTTACAACAAAGATTGTTCCAGTGACCTTAATCATCCTTCAGTTTTTGATTTTCTATCAAGTACTGTAAATACGGTGGATCCCAAGAAAAATTTGTCCAATATTGAAGAAACTATCACCATAAATATCTCGACCAAACCAGATGCTGTAGAGAATATTCATGTCGGAAAGTCTTGTTCTTCTTCAGAACTAGAAATATATTACACTCTCTTTCACGAGTTCAGAGATTTCTTTGCATGGTCATATGAAGAAATTCCAGGAATTGACTCGAGCATAGTTGAACAAGAAATTAAGATGTATCTAGATGTCAAACCGGTACGACAACGGCTTCGATAGGTGCACCCAAAGAAAGCCGCTGCCATCAAGGTAGAAGTTGAAAAAATTCTACATCCTGGCTTCATTTACCCGATTCCTCTAACTAATTGAGTATCGAACATTGTTCTTGTGATGAAAAAACAAGGAACGATTAAAGTGTGCGTCGATTACATGGATGTAAATCAAGCTTGTCCAAAGGACAACTACGCTACACCCTTCATCGACCAGATAATTGATGAATGCGCCGGATGCAAAATCTTTTCGTTTATGGATGGATTTTCTAGGTACAATCAAATAAATATCCACCCACAGGACCAGTCAAAGACTGCATTTATTTGTCCATGGGGCACATTCATGTACCGCAAGCTACCTTTTGGTTTAAAGAATGCAGGGGAAAATTTTCAGAGGGCTATGAATTATACCTTCCATGACATCAAGAACATCATTCAACCATATCTCGATGATCTTCTGGCTCATTCATGAAAGCAGACTGATCATCCGCATCATTTGAGAGCTATATTTCTACATTCCCGACACTACAAGATACGACTCAATCTGCACAAATGTGTGTTTTGTGTTAGTTCTGGTCGTTTACTTGGCTTTGTGGTTTCAAAGGATGGGATTCGTCTCGACCCATGTAAGGTTCAGGCGATCATCGATATGCCTCCACCTTCAAATTTGCTTCAGATTCAGAAACTCCAAGGGAAAGAAAACTTTTTGAGGTGGTTCATTCCAAATTATGCCGAACTTGCTAAAGGTTATATGCGTCTTTTGAAAAAAGAAGTGCCCTTCAATTGGGATCAGGTTGCGCAAGGTTCCTTTGATGCTTTAAAGGAATCCCTAATAAAAGCATCATTAATGTACACTCCTGACTATCAAAAAGATTTTAACCTGTATCTAGCTGCGGCAGATACAACCATCGCAATGGTTTTAGTTCAAGAAGACAATGGAATCGTACATCATGTTTATTATTTAAGTCGAAACTTAAATGATACAAAAAGAAAGTACTCCTATGTTGAAAAGCTGGCTCTTGCAGTTTTTCAAGCAATACAGAGATTTCGACACTATATCCTCTTTCGCAAAGCTACCATTTTGTCATATTGCAATCTTATGACTTACATCTTGTCGCAACGGTTGCTTGGGGGAAAATATTCAAAATGGATAGCTATTTTGAAAGTGTTTGATCTGGAATTCGTAGAATCCAAATCAAAGAAATCTCTATTTTTCGTGGAGTTACTATGCAACTTCCCATCGTCGTCCAATGACTCAACATCCAAAGCAACAATCGTGGATGAATCTTTGTTTCGGATATCGTTGAACAATCCATGGTATGGAGATATAATCATCTATCTCCAAACCCAAACATATAGGCCTAATACCTCTCGCTCAAAACAATGACGTACTCGATACCAAGCAAAAGACTACATGATCGTCGGTGAAACACTTTATCGTCGTGGTATCGATACAGTTCTGTGAAGGTGCCTCACCCATGAGGAGGCCGAAAAAGTCCTGAATGATTGTCATTCAGGCGTGTGTGGGGGGAATCAATATAGTCACGCTACGGCACAAAATATTTTACGAGCAAGTTACTTCTAGTCAACAATGTTCAAAGATTGCATAACAACAGTCAGAAGTTGCCATGGTTGTCAAATCTTTGACCGCAAAACTAGAGTACAACCCACACCTCTGCATCCAGTAGTTGTTGTTGGGCCATTCACCAAATGGGGCATAGATTTCATGGCATGTAACCCCACCTCGGCTGGGGGGCAATGGGTATATCATAGTTTCAGTTGACTATTTTACGAAATGGGACGAGGCGATGCCTACATTAAACAATAGCGGTGAAACAACTGCTCTTTTCTTTTTCAATCATGTAGTCTCGAGATTCGGTGTTCCACAAGCTATAGTCACAAATCATGGATTGAATTTCTGGAATCACATGATGGTTGAATTGGCTACCAAATTAGGACTATCCCATGACATCTCTACTCCGTATTATCCACAAGCTAACGGGCAAGTTGAGGTGATCAATAAAGTCCTGAAGCGCATGCTGCAAAGGATGATTGGAGTCCATAAACGAAGTTGGCACCTAATCCTGTACTCAGCCTTGTGGGCATACCATACATCGGTGAGAAATGTGACTGGATTTACACCCTTTCAGCTGGTTTATGGCCTGGAAGCAGTCTTACCAGTTTAGTGTGAAATTTCGTCTCTCAAGCTCGTAGTTGACCTTCTCCCCGGAACTTCAGAGGAAGAGGCTCATTTCTTGGAATTAATCCAACTAGATGAAACCCGTTGTGACACCTCCTTGGCTAACGAAGTGCATAAGAAACAAGTCAAGGCACAATTTGACAAGAATGTCAAACCCCATGTCTTCTCAGAAGGCGACCTGGTCTTACTTTATGATCAGGAATCCGATAAAATTGGGAGCAAGTAAGTTCTAGTCTTTGTGGATGGGTCCCTATACTGTTAAGTGTGTATTAGCAAAAGGATCCTACAAGCTAGTAGATTATGACGGGATTCCACTGTCGCAACCCCGAAACGGGTTGTACCTTAAGTGTTACTATGCTTGACTAAGCGTAGTAATATCTTCATATGCCTTTGTTACATTTTTTTTTTCATCAACGGTGATTATTTTGGTTAGGTAATCAACTTTTGCATTTGTTTCAGATGTCAAACCTATTGGAATCGTTTGTTGGATACGCCGACAGAGCTAGTCGTAGTACGCAGAACCTATCTTCTGCAACGTGGGGCATCTTTGATCCAAGCGACGAGTTAGTGAGTTTCAAAGCGGTATGTATTGGTCGGTCAACGAAGAACGTCGCTGAATATAGCACATTGATAGAGATCCTCTCTAATTCCATCGCACATGGCATACGCCAACTTGTCGTCAGGCTAAACTCACAACTCGTCACTCTCCAACTTACCAGCATCTATTCCATTTAGAATCCGGCTATCTATCGTATGTTCCTAAGGGTCGAGATTTTGGAAAGGGAGTTTGATTCTATTCAATATCAACACATTTCCAGAAACTTAAACACATTAACCGATTCATTAGCAAATTATATGTTGGATAGACATTTGTGACATTTATAAAAGGAAAGCATTTCATCAACATTTGCATCAGGATCATAGAACTTAACCAAAATAAAGCTCCGAAAATAAAAAATATATATAACTGTTTATAGTTTTTACATAATGTTCTGTGTCCAAGACAAAATTGGTTGTACGACCCAAAAACTCAAAAATGCAAGGAAGCACCCTAGACTAATGGTGCTGGTGATAACAAGTCACTGCCTGTGCAATCATGCGTAAGAGCCTAGTCCATAAGCTCAGCACGCCAGTAGTGTGGCGCTGTAATCTGAGGGGTAACTCGTCGGTCCTCACATCCTGAATACCAAGGGTGAGAGCCGTGATCTGATCCTACAATACTGCAAGGGTCTCAGCTACATCCAGATCACAAAGGACAACCCTCCCTACAACCTCTCCTGCTAGAATGGCAGCTGCTACCCTCGGGTGCACTGCTGGTCGCACTAGTCCAATATCTGCATGAACACATGAGTTTTGATTAGTCTTGATAAAAATTTAAAAAGCACAAGAACATTATAAAAGCAATAAATAGAGACATGGTCATAGATTTTTACCTATGAAACCCCATTGCTCGCCAGCCGGCAACACGAAATCTGGGTCACCACGAAAATCCATCGCAACATATGGATACTCAGCATAAACCATTTGTTGATGGTTGAACCACACGAGGAAGGCATTAGATAATGAAACCTACGATTGACCAGCATTTTTGGCCATAAGGTCAACCCATCTCTGCATTTGTGGCTCAGTCGGTGGTGGTAGGCCAAGTGAAATGTATTGTGGCTACATCAATGGGATCTTCTCTAAGGCAAAAGTGGTCAGAGTAGAACCATAACCAAAGTTCTTGGATCTTCCATTTTTCACCTTGGTAAGTTGTTCTTTTATCACCAGAAGTACTACAGCACACTAGTTGAATACCTTTGGTTCGAGGCATTCCAAGGCATACTGCATATAGGACCTGTTGGCCAAGTGAAGAGTCGTGCTACCAGCCAATGTAAATAAGATAGTCCTCAAGGACTGGTCAGTGATGTCTCAGATACTGTTCTTTCCATCCATGCTTGGCTGAGATCCATCTCTACAGTATCGGTGAATATAATCCCTTACAGATCCGCCCCCATGGGTGGAACCTGATAGTGAGAGAGGGGCACCACGCCTCGATAAACCAGTCAAAAAGTAGATGTCCTCAATAGTCAAAGGGATGGATTTGCCTCTAATCTAGAACACTTGGTTGGTAGGATCCCATGCATCGAGGAAATATTGCAACAAGTTGATTTGTTGCCTCATGCTAGATATGCGGAAGAACTTGAGCAAGCCACAGTTCCGCAATGCAATTACCATACCCGAATCATGTAAGGGAACCATGTCCTCTTCTTCATGCTCACATTCACGCCATGTAACGACCATCTTGCTCCGATGAATCTCTAGAAAACAAACAAGAGAAGAATTAGGATCTTGATTTGGCAAAAAAAAGGCAAAATTTCCATGAAAAATCAGTGCAAAAACTTTCCTCCTTGCGCCCATCGCACCCTAGCTGTGTACTAGGTCAGATGCATACTCATTGGCCAATGGACACACTAGTATGCATCACACTTTTTGATGTATACTAGGTGCGATGGGGAGAGAACGAATTGTTCAAACCCTAGACGCTCAGAAAAGCAGGAAAACATGCTCAGAATTCAGAAAGGAAAGAATGCAATTGAAGAGCTCAAGTTTAGCTCCTACCTGGTCCACACAGCACCGAAAATCGTCCACAGAATCTCTCAAAATCAGTTGATGAAAATCGAGGGGGAAAAGCACCTCCAAAGCTCCAACAATCCCAAATTCAAATGAAATGGTAAAATGAGGGATAAAAACTAATTTTAAGTTACGTTTCACGTAATTCGAGTAAGGTATTACTTTTTTAACTCATTTTTCAAGTTTCAAGCATGTATTATAATTTATAATCAGTTTGATGGAGCAATTGAATAGGTAGTACGACCGTCAAGAGAACGTAGTGTTAACGGTGAATCGAATATCAATGACCATTATCACAAGAAGTTTTACGCGAAGTTCAAGCTTATTAAAAAATAAACCTAGCAATGAGCATATGTTCCACCAGAGTTTAAGCTCATTAAAAAAGAAAAAAAATGAACCCACCTTTGGTAAATAACCATTGCGATCGCATAATTATCAGCTTTTGAACCTTGGTCGTGTTCTTACCATCACCTTCACTCTTTTTTAGCCGATCATACGCCTCCATTTGATTTTTTACCCCTTTTGAGGAATAGCTGCGACAAGTGATTCTATTAGCCATCTTCTTTACACTGCCATGATTGAAAAGTTCCAAACCTTACCTGGAACTAGCGGCTACCTAAAAATATCACTCGTTCCTCAAAAAACGAGTCTCCTTTAAGCTCTTTTCATCTGACTTGTAAAATATGAAAAGATTGTCGAGCAATTGGCCTATCCAACTCGTTAAAGTGATTGGAAGTGCTATCCCTCCTCTAGATTTTTTTCTTTTTGGACCTGAGGGATCATTACACAAAAAGATCGAACACTTGTCTTGTTCGGCTCGTTAAAACTATCAAAAAGTTATCCCTTTTGTATTGTTTTATACTTTTCTAGAATTAAGGGATTATTTTACGAAAAATGAATATTGGAGTTTCCTTTCCGTCTCTTTTCAAACTCTCTAAAATTGAAAAGAACCGAGTTATCTTTGTTGTTAAACTCGTTAAAACAATAGCAAAAAACGTGTCCATGCAGACAAGAGTGAGTTTCACTGTCGCTAGGCTCGTTAAAACATAGCGATAGGTTTTCCCGAAGGGAAAATTATAGAACAAGCATATGTTATCCTCCTCAAGCTTGACAAAAATAAAGAGGTACTGGTCAACAATGACTACGGAAAAATTGGGAAGAAAACTTGAAGAAACTTTATTGGTAGTAAGTTGCTCTTGAACATGACACTTTCACTCCATCACCATGATTGAGTCGGGTTGGGTTATTCCGTTCACCGGTCATATCACCATTAGCCCTCCATACCATCCATCTTTGGGTTAACACTACCAAGCCATTTCAGTGTCACCGATATGTTCAAGAGAAGTCACTTAGAGAATTCACCAACCCAGCTTATGTCTCATCCATGGCAATACCTTCACGTTTCATTCTTTCATGACCACCACCCTGAACCTTGTATCATCAGATCGTTTTCACCTCCACAAAATCATTTGCTCTGTTCCATGTCGTAGATGTGGGATTCATTAAGGCCCTCCTACGACGGGTCACTTCTTGTTGACATCAGCTCATTATCAAAGAAGTCGACTTAGGAAGAAACCTTTCAGTACTTTGAAGCTTGCATGCCTCAATGGCAAGTTTCTCACTTCCAGTGACAGGTTTACATTAATGGCCTTCGACTGAAACATTTTATGTGGTGTTCGACATCGAATCATGTATTCACACCATGTGAACTATACTGGAGTACCTTGAGGGTCATTATCATTATCAGTGATTCCTCTCGCACCTGTTAACAGCTTACATCATTGGATGGTAATCAGTTGATGTCTTTCCATGTTCGACATCAAAACATCTTTTCACATGGATCGATTTGTAATTCGGGCGAAGATTGAACAAGTTTTGAAGACCCTGGATCTAGTTTTATCCATTCGGGCTGCGATATATTCAGGAAAATAAAGGCATCAAATGTACATCATTGCTGCACATATAATCATCCAAGCTAAGGGATGATGGCTCTACCAGAATCATCAGTCTACCATACAGACGATTGTCTGTCCTATGTACATGAAAATGAATTTATAAAGCTGAGCATGGGAATTCCCGCTTTAGCTAGATCATGAAAATATTATGAAGATAATGTATTGTATTGTATCTTATTACAAGTCACCTTCCAGTTCAAAAAACCTCGGATCCTCATGATAAAGCATTTCACCCGACATCAAAAGAATTTATGACCTCATGCTTTAGGGGGCAACTGTTATAGAAATATTTGAGCACTACAACCCCAATCGAATATGTCCATAAACCAAGGGCTTCTAAGTCCCTAAAAGTGTTGTTTCATACCCTAAAGGAGCAAGGTCAGCTGATGACATCATCTCCCAGAAGTTCTCCCTGAAAAACTACTCAGAACTGGTCAAAACAGGACCATACAGACTGCTCAGTGCTAAGGGTGCAATGCATCTCACCTGCCACATGAAAAAAGTGTGATGCATACTGGAAATCCCTTCTGTAGGGTGCAATGAGCAAGAGCAGACAAATGGGAGAGGCAGTTGGCTAGGTGGAAACCCACAGAATCTTCTAGAAACTACCCATTTGACACTTGCCTCTCTAAATTCGCCCAGGGATGAGTAAGAGATCATGAAATCTCCAAGTGGAACCAAGAACTATCAGAGAGATGACACTAATCAAAATCATAGAAGCTGACTCACCCACCTACAAACATCTATATATGGATCCCTCATCCTAGAGATCCAAAGGTTGGAATTTTGTATTTTGTAAGGAAGTGTTGTTGGTTTCTCTGTGCAACATTGTATTGTTGGGTGATATAAGCTTTTCATGAGGCGAAGAGGGCTTTCATGTTGGGAGGATGGCATTGGGTCAGACCAATGGGTTGTAATCCTCTCTTCTACTGCTTCTATCAATAAAGCTATTTGAGTTTTCCTCCATATTCTTGTATATCTCTGAATCTTGTGTTGATATATGCATTTGTATGGTTAATATATATTTGATCCTATATTTTTTTATGGTTATAGATCTCTATGCTTTGATGGTATTGTGCTGGTTTGACTTTATAGGTGTTCTTTGAAGCAGGACAAGTGAGGAAGGAGTGGCGAAGCTCTATCAAAGGAGGGAGGAAACAAGCAAGGAGCCAAGTGAAAGACTGAGGTTGGTACTCTCTGCTTCTCTCTCATTTATCTCTCATAAAGGAAAACAAGAGTAACTTTAGTTTGTTTGTTTCTAAGATAACTACCCATCTTAGTGGGATTAGCAGCTCTGAATGGACACTAGTTTTCCCAATAACAGTTGTGGCTACATGAATCATAGTTTCTAGTTAATTAGTGTAGTAATATGCACATGCGTCAGGTAGTCATGAATGATAGTAACTTATTGTTATATGCATTTCAGTCATATGCATGATGATTATGGTCATTACAACTATGATCTTGATGTTATATGTATCATGCTTATCTAGATTGGTGTGTGTAGATGGTTATGGTTAGGATATTCAGGTATGAGCTGATATATTTGTGATATTGTGCCATACTAACCTGGACTAACTTGTGCAGATGTGATAGCCTCCCCTAAGATACATTGAGGTATGAATTTGATTATGTTATATATTTGGTATATCTAACATGGTATGTTTACAGGTTGTTTGAATGTTTGGTTAATTGCATGATATGAGTATGTGTCTATAAGATTTCATAAATAAATGATCTTGTTTTAAGATGGTTGAAGTAACACATTATGTGCTAAGACCATTGATATGAACTTGAATTCAAAGTGGGTGCTATTTTTAGTATTATATATGACTAATTACCATGAGTTGATTATGACAGGTTTGCTAGTCTTGGTAAAGGCTGATTTCAATTAATAGACACAATGTCTTGATCTTTGGAACATGTGACTAACATGTGTGAACAATTGCGGGGAAACATGCTTGCCATTAGCATGACAAGGTATCAGTTGATTTGTTTATATAACTAATAGCTGGGAGATGTGATAACATATAATAAGACTTAATTGCAACAAGGTAAAATTTAAATGAAAGGAATTGGGTGCGAATTCTTTTGGCTATGTTTGGAAACCACAATTCCAAATGAATGAGTTCTTTGAATGAATACAAGAAGTCTTCTTATCCTTCATTTTGTCTAACATTATGTGTATATGTGCTATATTCCTGAACATGTATTTGAAAGATATAATTGTTTGGCTCCTAGAGTTTTGGCTAGATTTGTCAATGAATTGGAGTCCCTTGAGAGATGATATATGTATGTGTTCAATTACAAGGAAATGTGTTGGGTACAATAAGGTAAGGTAATCAATATATTGTTATGCTTATTTATGCACATGAAATTATGTGTTTATGGAAGTATGGTGTAGGGGGTTGCATGGAAAAGAGACTTCTGTGAAATTTTGCAGAAGGCTTAGATTGGGCTTTCCCTTGCAAGCATTGGGAACCATAGGGCTGATTCATGCTGTTTGTTGCTAGTTTTTTACTTTCGGTATTTTGTGATTTGTTTGCATCTAACTTGTGGTTTTGATTGTCTTGTGCATGGCCATGCCACTCTTTTTGTGATGTTATATTTCCATTGGTTTTCCATGGTTTTATTCTTGTTTGCTTCTTGTTCTTGCCTTTTATGTTTGAAGGTATTGAGAATTGGTTGGGCAAGAGGAAAGTTAATGGAGCTCAGGGAGAGATGAATGAAACCTAATAGGTAATGTAAGACCCATATGAAGTCTGGTGCATGTATAATGGTAGCTAAAGGCCAGGGTATGACAGCCAGTTAGACTAGTTGGGCCCACTGGGATAAATGGGCGGTGGCAAAATAACCTTGAGAAAGGTAACAATAAAGGTAATGTAAATAGATTTGAGGCATAAAATGCCTCAGCTATGTTTGGAACCATTGTTCTCAGTGTTGTGCATCTTGTGCACATCTAAAGGGAGTTCTCTTAACCTTGACCTTATGATATCTGGTAATTGTGTTGTGATTATGATTATGTTGATGCCTATATATGTATATATGTATGTATGTATGTCATTTTATGAGAAGGTCATCAAGGATCATGATTGTTTTATGCTAATGTTTAGATGTATATATGTATTTATGTATGTCGTTGTCTAATAGGGTCATCACGGATCATGCTTTGTGTAGGAATGATTGTTTATGTAGGTGAATGACATGTAGAGGTTCTTGTTTTATGAGGAATCAAGTGGGCAGAGTAGCCCTAATAGATCTATGAGGTTAGTGTCATGTGGATATGATTTGATATTATTTTCCTATACTTTGCCTATTTTTATGTTATGGACATGCTATGCTGAGGGATACATCAATAGAATGAAAGCAGTGTGATCCGCAACATGCTAGGACAAGTATGGATAGTGGAAAGGCACTAGAAGCTAGGTTTCTTGGTAGAGTTAGTGTGGTATTTAGAGGTGTAGTACTACTCTTGTATATGCAGTGTTGTACATATGGTGTTGTGTACATGTTGTATATGTGGCATTGTGTACATATGGTGTTTTGTACATGTTGTATATGCAATGCTATGTACATATGGTGTTGTGTACATGTATATGCAATGATGTGTATATCTGGTGTTTTTCATATGTTATGTGGTGTTGTGTACATATTTTGCAGGTGGTGCTATGTAAATGTGGTGTTACGTACATTTGGTGTTGTGTACACCTTCTGCAAGTGGTGTTGTGAACATGTATTGTGTATATGATGTACATCTTGTGTTATGTTGTGTATATGTGGTATTGTGTTACATATATTGTGCAGTCATTTTTTTTCAACAAGTGTATACGTTGTATTGTATGGTGTGTGCGTATATGTATTGTGTTATAGAATAGGTTTAGGTGTATGTGTGATGTTGTACACTAGGTGTAGGTGTATGTGTTGTGTTGTATACCGGGTGTAGGCGTATGTGTGGTGTTGTACACCAAGTGTAGGTGTATGTGTTGTGTTGTACACTTGGATTAGGTGTATGTGTCATGTTGTACACTATGTGTAGATGTATGTATTGTGTTGTACATCGGTTCTAGGTGTCTGTGTTATGTTGTACACAACGTGTAGGTGTATGTGCTATGTTGTACACTGTGTTTGTATGCGTTGTAAAGTCATTAAGGGAATTTTGAGGTCTAAAATGGGCCTCTTAAGGAAATCATAATATAGTAGTGGAAATAGTCAAATAAGATTAGATTACATCATCAAAGTTTAGAGGGAAAAAAGAGAAAAACTACTTTTTCAACTAGTACAACTTATCTCCCTATGCGCTTACTTAAATTTCAAGTGGGGACACTTGTTGGGTGAAAAAATTGATTCCTCATCTAAGGAGTACCTATGTTGCATAATTTTGATGGACCCTGCTACACAAAACATGAAAAATGTGATAGCAATCATGTTTTTTCATGTATTTCTCACTTATTGTGTAGCAAATACTATTGAAAGTATGCAACATTGGATACTCTTTGGATGAGGAATTAAATTTTTCATCCAACGGGTACTCCCGCTTGAAATTTGAGTAGAACATTAGAGAGATAAGTTGAAAAGACATGTTGAAAAATAGTTTTATTATTTTATTATTTTTTAATCATTTTACTTTTTTACTCCAAAATTGGTGAATCATCCCCCATGGTTGACATAATCATCTTGAATCCTATTGGTCCTTATAAAGTTTATTTTGGTTGTACATTTTTCTTAGGACGCCCATTTTAGAACTCAAAATTCCTCTAATGGTGATAGGACAGGTAGGTATGGGACTATCTAGATGCCCCTGTTGTGGATGTTCAGGGTCAAGGTGATTTAGTCTATGGATGCCTTTGTTGTTGCTATTGATGGTTGAGGCGGTTTAGTCTCAAGATACCCATTTTGCTAATATTGAGGGAGGAGGTGGTTTAGTCTCTAAATTCCCTTGTTACTTGAAGAGAAGATAAGACACGAGGTGCTTTCTAGGTTTTGAAAACCAAACCAGTGTGTGTATGAGATTGAAGAGAAGAGAAGGCACTGGGTGATTTCCCGGTTTGGAAACAAATTCATTGTTTGTATAGAAAGGATAAAGGACAAAGGTAGAAGCAAAGGATCGAGTGACAAATAAGTATCAAAATTTTATTTTAGTTTCATTATGAATGTGATCTATGACTCTGATTTTATGATGGTTACACGTGATTTATGATTCTAACATATGATAGTTTCGTTTTGAGCTAATCGAATGTGATATGTTTATACATGATGATTTGATCGAAGAATTAGTTTGTCTTTTTGTAAGAGGAAGTAAAAGGAATTGGAAGTGTACCTTATTGGTGTGTCATCAATCAGGTATGATTTGAATTTATTTCAATTCCTTTTTACTCTAGTGGAAATTAAATGCTTGCTATAGGAAGCAAGGAAATGCTCGGTTTGGGTGGTTGAAGCTGATTGCAAGAATTAGAAGAAACAACAAAAATGAATTGGAACAAGCAACAATATGATGGTACAACACTTCAGGAGAAGGGCCATTGTGGGACACTTATACCAAATAGTATCCATTGATTTCCATGAGCATGCTATGATTGGTATGATGGTTTTGAGGCAAGGATATGCCTTGTATTTTGGATCTTCTAATGCATGGAAACCTTGCCAAGGGATGGATCACTCTAGTGACTGTGTAGAAGAGAAGGGGATGTTAGTGGAACCTAGAAGGTGTGTGACTGCATGGAAGAGGGTGACTGGATTTCCTGAGGGATTGTGTAGTAGAGAAGGTAAGGATAAGGAATGGATTTTCTTTGGTCATTAGCATAATTGGATGGTATTAGAAGCACAATGGGAGTGTGCCCTAGAAAAATGAGTTGGTAACTATTCACTGAGAGGAAAAGTAGTGCAAGGATCGTAGCACTAGATATTGGGTGGAGGTTTAACTTTGGCAATGGATTCTAAACTCTCTAGGAAGGACGTGAAACCTGGTACTACTTTTGAGGGTGGAGGTGTGGGTCTCTAGATTCCCTTATTTCTGATGTGGGCATCGTATCCTTTTGTTTTCTGGTTAGAGAAAATATGCATATGTATATATGTGTATATTATTGAAAATATTGTATCGATCTGTATTTATGAAGCTCCATAAACAATATGATTATTTGTTGGTTGAAGAAAATATTCATAAGTATATGTAGTTCTTATTATAAATATTGTAATGAGTTGTGTTATAAATCATTAATAAACAGTATTATTGTTAGGTTTTCAACAATAGTTGTTATAAATACTTCACCAAGCTAGGTTACAAAGCTCCATAAGAAATATGTTTTGATTTTAAGGAGTTTGTTAGACATATGTTTCATACAACACCGAGGACGGTATTCCCCCAAGGGAGAGGGGTTTGTACCCCTAGTTGATTTCCCATGTAAAACATATAAGACCAAGGTCATGGGACATGTATTCCAAGCTGAATGGTGGGAAAAACATCCTAGTGGGTGTCAGTTTCGGTTTATTTATGCTTCAAAAAGTTGGCAAAGGCATTGGGAAAGTGTTGATGGTGTTGGAGCTGCCAACATTTAGGGGATATCCTCGGTATGAAATCCCAACTAGACATCACACCATTTGGTGTAGGAGTCCCATCCGGTATGATGGATGAGTTTCCATTATCTTAAAGATATACCTTAGCTCTTTCTTGTTAGCACATGACAGCGGGTTGCTTTATCTTCGAGCAATGAGGTTCACAAGCCTGGTGAGTGCTTAGTTTCGTTTGTGTCAAAGTTCTTTCACTGCAGAGGGAGAGGGTGGAAGTAAGCCTCAAGTTGAGAGGGTATAGTCCCAAATCTAGAGAAACAGAACACAACAGGACATGTGCAGCTTCCAGCGGAGTATTCCACATGGATACGATAGTCACAAACACAAGGTGACCAGATAGCATGTAGAACACCCATTGAAATAGTACACATGAGTGCGACAGGAATTATAACAAGCTTACAAGAATGAATTTGTCGAGTGTTTGGTGGGACAACCCACACCAACGAGACAATGTTAATAACTGATACAACACATTTCCAATATCATATGTACTAAAACGACCAAAATAGTTCAACTATCTTAATACAGTTTAAAGCAACATGAATTACAAGTGTCCAAAGAAAAGTCTTACAAACAAATACTATACATGTGTGAAAATGTGTTGGCCTATTAACATGCTTCTGAATTAAGCGAAAGTTCCAAGACACATTTGTACACTATTACATTACTAACCCTGATAGAGGGGTGTTGGAGCCACTGCTTTCTCCTGAAAGAAAATATTATAGAATCTCAAGGCTATGTGGGAGGAGCTAAGGTGAAAAATTCTTTTGCATGTACAAATGAGGGGTATTTATAGCCAAGGGTAAAATTGGCCCTTGTGACTGTTCGACTTCCTTGATGATTGTTTGTCTTACATGACTCTTCATATTTACATGTGGATCTCCTATAATTCCATGTTACATTAAATTGATTGCAATAGTGTGACCCATAATAGTGATGTGATCGAGATGACTCATGACATGACTCAACAAGACAATGTTGGTATGTTCATGTTGGTAGTGGTTTCCATGTCGAGATTCAATGTTACTGAGTGATGGATGTGCTCTTGGTGTATCATAGCTTCACCTCTGCATGGAAAGATGTACACAATCTTCGATGGTCTTCGTGTTCACTTGATGTTTCATGTGCACATCACTCCTTCGCTTGTACTTTGACATGTTTCATGTGTTCGCCCATTCATGAACAAGTCTCCTTGCATGTGTTCCTTGTTTGTCTCTTCGTGAACCAATCTCCTTGCATGTGCTCCTTTTTCATCACACCTGTCTTCGCTTCATGTCTCATCCATGTACCTATATCTGCAATCACTCATGACAAGACGACATCAAATCCAAAAATATCCTAGTCTACCATGATGAATTGTCATTTTCTTTCGGATGCAGGTGACCAAGAGAGAGGACAAGGCTCTGAAACTATGCAAGGAAGATTTCAAGCTAGGATGTGGGCTTTGGGCACTGTTCATGAAAATTGTGCAAAGTTCACTTAGAGGCTGAGATGGAAATCTGGATCAGTAGTGACTGTCTGTGGGATCTGGCTTGGTTGGAGGGAATATCTGTGTAATTTTTTCAGGGAAACAGTGCAGGAAGCAGGGGGAGGCTAGAAGAAAAAAGTGCATAATTTCTCCAGGGAGCTGGCAGCTGGCTGCGAGAGGATGCTTGAAAAAACTAGCAAAGCTAGGACGCTGGACTATTGGACATCCCTGCATGGTTTCTAAGATGAGTGGGATGTTGGGCAGCTAGGAGATTTCTCATGAAAACTGTGTAGTTTTCTGAATGAGCAGCAGGTTGGCAGACTAGGTGACCGGTTGGAAAAACCATGTAATTTTTAGGGCAGTCTAGTGGAAAACATAAGGTGTCTATCCGACATGTATGTAGAATTTCTTCAGTCAGCAAAAGCGGGCATGCTTGGTAGCTTCTATGCAATTTTTTGAAGGAGTGAGGCCTGGGGTCACTTCCCAGTCAAACTCTTTGGTTGACCAGCTGGAGGCTTGGTTGATGCGCTTGCAAGTAGCACATTTTGGGATGACTTGCTAAGAAACTTCTGTGTTGCTCTAGGTAACAGTCGGTTGGGTTAATTCTAGGATTAGGTAGTGCAGACTGCTTGGGAGGAAGCCTCAATCTCTGCAAAATTCTGGGCAACAATACATGTTCACTGAGAGTTGAAACTCGACAATGCAGTTCTGCAGATGTCCGACTATTGGAGGGTGGTCCGGTCGACAGGCTTTCGACAAAATTACTGTGTGTGAATGAGTGACTTCGTAAATGTATGAACTTGCAAACACACACTCAACATGACTTCATGACCAGATAACTCGAACCATCAAGACAACATGCACTCAGTGTGACTAATCGATTGGTGCAAGTTACAAGCGCAACACTTGTGATAGACGTTCAGATGACCATGACGATTCTTGTGCAATAGTCCTTACAACATCATGTGTGAGCATGATAGATGTTTACATAACGAACACAACTAAAACACAACCTTCGACATCACTAGAATGAGTTTGCAAGCATGACATATAAATCAACATGTCGAAGACAACAGTTGGTTGAACAAGTGAAAAGGAAGCAAGACATGTAGAAGGAACACATAAAATAACTTTTCGTATTCATGCACATGCATGTTACTGAGGACAAGATGATATGACAATGAAAAGTAGTCCAGCAAACTCAACTAAGAGGTGCACTTCGAAATGTGTTCTTTACTTACCATACTTATCCTCAAGATGATCATGCATCCGACGGATTTTGGATGCAATCCTAATATGTTCCATTACTTGGTTCCTTGTTCCTTCTCCTCGACTTCTTGGAAGCGATTTCAATATGTCACCTTTTCTTGTAGTGATTGAGAGATAGATCTGCACAATTTCAGCGGACAATGACTACTATTGGGATGAGGTGTTTGGAGGCCCGTCTGCACAGTTTTTTCATGCAAGATAGATGGGGTAGCTTGAACAACATTACAAATTTTTTAGGCTCAGGGAACTACTAGAGAACAGGGGTCTTGGGAGGAAACCTCTGCTCAATTCTTGAGGGGAGTGTAGCTAGACTATTCTACGCACTTTCGGAGAGCAGTGTAGACTGCCTGACTGCTCTGTGTACTTTTCGATAGCAAGGCTGTGGAGTTTCAACATGCAAGGGAGGTTGTTGTCTCTACACACTGTGGGGTTTCAGCAAGAAAGGGAGGAAGCTTGATGGTTGCAGAAGAAAAGCATACAGTTCCCGCAAGCTGGATGAGCCTAGGTTGGTTGAGAAAATGGCTAAGTGTGAGACCAGTGAAACATATGTAAACATTGATAGCACTTGATTGTGATCACACATGGACACTTAGTGACACAACGTAGACCATCCAGAATGCATAAGACATAATTTTCTTGATGCAACAACCTTCGTGACAAGAGTGCGTGAAGTGAGTGTGAAAAATGCCTATGTGAAGGCAACCACTCATGGACACATTCTTTTCCTTGAAGCATCACAACATTCCCTTTGCATGACAAACAAAAACCCCTATGCCCAATGATGACACATGTTGCATGAATATGAGAATGCAGACAACTTTTAGGATCAAGGCATGGAGCTTGAAATCATCAACTTACCAACAAGTGACCAAGGATGATCGATCACAGGATCCTAGGTATGCTCCGAAATTTGCATGGGAGCCAACATTTTGGAGGGTGGTTGTAGCCGCTATAGCACTTGGCGACACACTGGTAGAAATCCAACTCTTTATGTGGATCTTGTTTTGTGAAAAGTGAGTCTAACCCTTCCAGAAGTATTGTTTGATTCTTTGATCATTGTGGTTTCCACACTAATTTGGTTGAAAGATGTAGTCCCTACCGTTCTCTTGATTGGTCAACACATATCCAAGCCAAGTCAGCCTAATTGTTTTAATTGGGGATGAGGGGTATATTTGTGCACAATTAATATGACAGACAGAGTCTAAGTTTCATCTATGGTGTTTCTCTGCTACTAGCAGGCCTGGACAGCACCCTAACGAAGTCACACAAGAACACAAGCATCATTCGCTACCAACGAGCCTAGTCAACACCCCGTAGGAGTTACTTGCATCACCGCCCTACGCAGGAAGCCTTTCTCTTCTTTCACCTTATTCATTTCTCATTTTTTTTCAAAGAACTGTGCATAGGCACTTATTTATTTCAGAGGTGGAAGAGGGATCTCGACTTATTGAGAGAAGAATAGGTTGTTCCTTTAGAGAAGTATGTTATGTATACCTCTGACATAATTGTTAAGGTTTTCCCCCTCACGTACTCTACTTGACTAGGCTGACAAGGGTTAACCCAAAACAACTGAATAGAGCAGGTGGTATTAGTTAGAGTGCAAGCATTGTGTTTTCACCAAGACTCACTTTGAACAAAACATATTTTCCATCAAGGAATCGTCGACTGAGGACAACAAGCTTTTTCATAAAGAGAGAGGACAACATATAACTAGATGTTGATAGTTGTACAAGTCCTTTTATATTTGACCAACCTATCTCAAGAGCCGAACACAGTTTCACGCGAGCCTAGCCTATGGGCACAATCTAGCAAAGAAAGTAGAAAGAAAAATGTAGAAGTAAAGAGAAAGAAAAACAAGCAAAGTAATAAAGCAAGTAAACAAACATGAAAACTAAGAAGCAAAGCAAAGAAAGAAGCAAAGACTACTCCTACTCACGTGAGGCGATATTTACAATGCATCCACTGACACATTGGCTAGCCCAAGTTGGTGAAGGCATGGTTAACAAGAGAGCTATGCATGTAAACCAATGAACAAGAAATATAGATCAACGAAGACCAACAAACTTTGAATTCTAAAACATCCATACAATATAAAAGAGTGAATGCACAATACAAACATTCTACATACATGCCATGGTATTGTGACACACTGCATGCAGACAGTAAACATACACACTCTTTGGACTATGACATATAAGTCGACATGGGAAATACCAACAGGTTATGCTTCGCAAGTGCGCTCATTGTGTAAGATTCCTCCAAATCTTAAGCGATGGGATCATGTGATTTGAGTGGAGGAAGCAAAATTTGGGTGTTTGGTTGATCTTCAATGTGAAGAAGAGAATGATGAGTAGCCTTGGGTGTTTCGAAAATTTTCTGATCAGAAGTGGAACTAAAATCAAGACAGCGAGGGCTTGACATAACCATCAACCTAGGTTGAGGTTCCTCGACAGCCTGGGGGATTTCCACTCCGTCAACAAGTAGATCATCGGAGACTAGTGGCCTGGACATATTAACAACGAGTGAATCAACGTCGTGATCAAATGAAGAAGTATAAAGATCACGACAAGCATGATCAGAAAATTCGGGATGCTCATCAACATCCTCATGATTTATTGAATCATTCAGAGGGGTAGATCAGAAGCAAGGATGTTCACCCTCTTTGTTTTCAGAAATGATATATGAAAGATTGGATAGATTTTCAAAGGAAGATGTGTTCTATAAGGATCAAAAGTAGAAACATCCGTAAATGAGTTTTCATAGGGGAAATCAAAAGTGGCACGATAACAAGGGATGCCAGGATAGAGCAGATGAGGCACGGATGGAAGGGAGTCATCCTTCACTTTGAGTTCTTCTTCAGATTCCCACACATGCTCATCATCAATGATAATGTAGGTTGGATGCACAACACTGATATAGGAGCATCTAGACCTAGCCAGCAATGTGATGGTGTGTTCACATGTCGTGGCTAACAAGGGTTTTGAGAAAGAATTGGTTTTTAATTTTTATTAATTGCAAATTATGTAAGTAGTTATTGTTGCCAAATTTTGAACAGAATTGGGAATAAGTGGCAAGTGATCCTCCTTCCATGTAGATCAAGCCAAGTAGTTTAGATTATTCAGTTAGGATAGGATTTGATTTCTAAATATATAGTAACTTCCTTCATTAGTGGAACGAGATTGTTAGATGGGACATATATGTATTTCCATTTCTTTTCTAAAAGAAGAGAGGATAGGATTTAAGAGGATTTGAGAGAGGAAGAGAGGAATCAGAGAGCAAGAGTGAAGAAAATAGAGTGTAAATGAGGCCACCAAGGGCTAATACAAAAACTCTATTTTATTTCATATTCTTTTAATTTCATAAATGATGTGTACATAGTTAACTGTGTGAACTTCACGGGTTTCTATTCACCCAGAATTAGTTAAGACAGTAATAGCGAAAGCCTGTGTTAAATAGTTCTGTTTTTAGTTTCTTGTTTATACTGTGGGCATTCCGTCTGATTACAATTCTTAAAGAAAAATCGAATGGGTAATATCGGAAAAGTCATATTCCTAGAAGAAACTTCATAAATGAGTTTGGAGATCCAGGCTAGAACTCTGGGATTGACAATAATCCAGAGAAGTCCAGCAGAAGCATGAAGTTTAGTGAAGCGCTGTGTTTTCTCAAAGGAAGGGGATTTTCCTCTCGACACTGTGATTTTTCATAGGATATTTTGTTTTATCAGTTAAAGCACTGCACATTTCCTTCAAAGATCACGTTTCACATTGAGCCAAAACCTTCATCGCAGATCGCAAGTTTAGTTGAGTCTTTATTGCATATCGACAAGGGGAGCGAAATTGCGATCAACCAAAATTGCGATCCAAGATTGCGATCGGTTGAAACTGCAATGACCCATTGATTGGCGATATTGTGATGTGATATGGGAATGCGATGCGATGTGCAATACGATATGGGAATGCGATACAATGTGCGATGCGATGTACGATGCGATAGGCAATCACATAGTTAGTGTTGATTATCATATCGATGAAGGATTGTGAAAGGCATATGCGAAGGAGCATCGGACCTTGTAAAGTGGACATATGAAGAGGTGAAGTGTAGAGGTGTTAGCTGGAAGCATTAAGTCCGAAAATTTTATAAGGTTTACTTTTAAAATTAGTATCTAGAGTGGGTTTTAAATAAAAGTTGGAATGAAGTTTGATTGCAACGAAAAAATGGAATGAAGACTAGGTTTGGGAGAGGTTTCCCAAGTACGTGTCACTAAGGATAAGATTTTGGGTGTGGCGGCCATATGGTTGCGTCAAACACCAAATCCATCGACAACTTGATCCTTGTTCACAACACATTTGGATTATAAAATAGAAGAACACAAGACAATACAATCTAGAGGATCAACAGAATGTGCGGACAGACGTTGAGGTAACAATTCCACATGACAACTAGTAGGCTTGCAATTCAAATATGTGTAGATATCAAGAGGAGGTGTTGTAGGAGGATGTGATAGTTCAACAGATGTGCGTGCACCTTCTCCCACCTCGCACTGTGGAGCTAGAGATATTTGATGAGAAGAGGATGGACATTCACTTGTGACAATGACCTCATTCATCTTAGATTTGGCAGCTCTAACACTGAGGTATGCTGGGAGTGGTTTGAATGATTCTAATAATTCTAGATTTTCAAATATGTAAAGAAGATAATTAAATCTTCCATCGAGGAATTCCCAATCAATTTCATCTTCAGGAAATCGGTATGCAAGATTACAAAATCATGTGTGACATATCTCAATGGATTCATCAGGTGCTTTGCGTAATTCCAGAATTTATTTATTGATTGATTTACGGTCAAAATGATTCAAAGCCTATCTATCTCTGTGACCAGATGTGGGAGAGAGTGAATATATTTTTCGAGCAGTGTGTCAGACCAATGCAGTGGGTGCCCTCAAAGCATGTATGCGAATAGCACGTAGGTCATGTAATCTTCAAGGATTTCATGTCTTTCTTAGGAGCTTACAATGCCAACCACATGTCTGACCAAGGCTACTTTGCCTCCACCGTTGTATGTTTTATGTGACAAGTTATTCCAGAGCTCTTCCAAGATTTCAAAGTTTTTTCCATAAGACATACACTTCGGAAGAGAAATTTTGTGTTTATTCATGATAAGTATGAGGAGAATCAAAACAATTTGTGAGGGCTTAGCTTATCATCTGGCCCTCCTTCTAGCGCGAGAAACGTTAACGATGTTGAACCTACCAACATTCAAGGGATCTCCCCGATATGAAGTCCCAACTAGACCTCACATTGTTTGGTGTAGGATTCCCATCCGATATGATGGCCCGATTGCCATTATCTTCAACATGTGCCTTAGCTCTTGCTTGTTAGCACATGAGAGTGAGTTGCTTTGTCTTCAAATAACGAGGTTCACATCCTTGGTGAGTGCTTAGTGCCATTTTTGTCAAAGTTCTTTCACTGCAAAGGGAGAGGGTGGAAGTGAGCCTTAGGTTGAGAGGGAATAGTCCCAACTTTGCAAGAGACACACAACACAATAGGATATGCACAGCTTGCGGTGGAGTAGTCCACCTGGATGCGGCAGTCACGAACACAACATCAACTGATAGCACATAAAAAACCCAACAAAATAGTCCACATGTGTGCGATGAGCATCATAACAAGTTTAAAAGAATGAATCTATCGAGTTTCTGTGAGATAGTCCACATGGGCGAGACAACGTTAACAATTGATACAACACATTTCCAATCGCATATTTACTAAAACAATTGAAATAGTTCAATTTTCTTAATATAGGTTAAAGTAACATTCATTACAAACGTCTAAAGAATAGTCCTACAAAGGAATAAAATATATGTGTGAAAACGTGTTGGCTTGTTAACAGGCTTCTGAATTAAGAGAAAATTCCAAGACACATCTCTACACCATTACATCACTAACCCCGATATCAGTGTGTTGGAGCCACTACTCATTCCTCAAAGAAAAGATTATAGAATCTCAAGGCTATGTGGATGGAGCCAAGGTGAAAAATTCTTTTGCATGTACAAATGAGGGGTATTTATAGCCAAGGGTATAATTGGCCCTTGTGACTATTCAACTTCCCTCATGACTATTTGAATTACATGAATCTTCAAATGTACATGACTCTTTAGATTTACATGTAAGTCTCTTGGACTTCCATGTTACATTACATTGATTACAATAATATGTCCCACAGTAGTGATGTGGCCGAGATGACTCATGACACAACTCGACAAGACAATGTTGTTATGTTCATGCCGCTGTCGGTGTCCATATCGAGCTGCAATGCTGCTGAGTGATGGATATGCTCTTGGTGTATCATAGATTCACCTCTACATGTCAAGGTTTGTGAAGGCTTTGATGGTATTGGTGTTCACTTGATGTAGCATGTGCATGTTGCTCCTTCACTTGTACTTTGCCATGCTTCATGTGTTCTCCCATTCGTGAACAAGTCTCCTTGCATGCGTTCCTTGTTCATCCATTCATGAACCAATCTCCTCCATGCCCTCCTTGTTCATATCGTTTTTCGTCACGTCATGTCTCATCCATGTACCTGCATCTTCAATCACTCATGAAGAGACGACATCGAATCTAGAAATATCCTAGTCTACCATGATGCATTGTCGTTCACTTTCAGATGCAGGTGACCAGGAGAGAGGACAAGGCTCTAAAACTGGGCAAGGAAGATTTCAAGTTGAGATGCAGGCTCCCAGCACTGTCCATTAAAATTGCACAGTGGTAACGGGGAGGCTGAGATGGGAAATCCTAATGCGCAATGACTATTTGCAGGATCTGGTTTGACTAGAGGGTAGATCTATGATTTTTTTTCAGGGACACAATGCAGGCAACAAGGGGAGGGTGGCAGAAAAGTCTACACAATTTCTTCAAGTATCTGGTAGCAGGCTGGGGGAGGTTGCTGGCAAAAATTGTGCAATTTTTTTTGGGAACTGGAAGAAGGCTACGAGAGGATGCTCACAAAAACTACACAAATCTAGGAGGCTAGACTACTGGACATCCCTATGCAGTTTCTAAGATGAGCGAGATGTTGGGCAGCTAGGAGACTGCTCATGAAAACTGTGTAGTTTTCCAGGTGAGCAGCCGGTCGACTGAATCAGTGACTAGCTAGAAAAACTACGCAATTTTTTAGGGTAGTGTAGTGACGAACACAGGGTATTTTTCTGGCACATCTGCATAGTTTCTTCAGTTAGCAAAAGCAGGCATGCTTGGCAGCTTGTACGTAATTTTTTGGAGGAATGAGGTCCAGGGTCACTACTTGGTCAAACTCTTTGTTTGACCAGCTAGAGCCTTGGTTGATGTGCTTGCGGGCATCGTAGTTTGTGATGACTTGCTGAGCAACTTATGCATTGTTCTAGGTAACATTCAGTTGGGTCGATTCCAGGATTGCGCAATGCAGATGCTTGGGGAGCAATGTCAAGATCTGCACAATTCTAGGCAATAGTACATGATCACTGAGAGCTAAAACTGCATAATGCAGCTCAACGGATGTCTGGTTGTTGGAGGGTGGTGCGGTCGATAGGGTTTCGAAAAAATGACTAAGTGTGTGAATGAGTGACTTCGTACATGTATGTCCTTGTGAACACACACTCAACATGACTTGACAACTAGACACCTTGAACCATTAAGACAATATGAAATAAGTATGACTAACCAATTAGTGTGACCAACAAGCGCAACATTTGTGATGACGTTCAGACGACCGCGACGACGCTTGCACAACAGTGCTTACAACATCGTGTGTAAGTGCGATAGATGTTTACATAGTGAACACAACTCAAACACAACCTTCGACATTGAGAGAACGAGGTCGCAAGCATGACATAGAAATCATCATGCTGAAGACAACATTTGGTCAAACAAGTGAAAAGGAAGGAAGACATGTAGAAGGAACATGTAAAATAATTTTTCATTTTTGGGCACATGCATGTTACTGAGGACAGGATGATATGACAATGACAAGAAGTCCTACAAACTAAACTAAGAGGTGTACTTCGAAAGGTGTTATTTACTTACCATAATTACCCTCAAGATGATCCTGCCTCTAACAGAGTTTTCATGCAGTCCTGGTCCTTTCCATTACTTGGTTCCTTGGTCCTTCTCCTCAACTTCTTGGATGCAATTTCAACATGTCACTTTTTCTTGTAGTCACTGAGAGGTAGATCTGCGCAATTTCTGGGGATGGTGACTACTGTCGTGATGAGGCCCTAGCAGGACTGTCTATACAGTTTTGCATGTAAGACAGACAGGGAAGCTTGGAAAACATTGCGCAGTTTTGAGGCTCAGGGAACTGCTATAGGACAGGGGTCTTGGGAGGACACCTCTATGCAATTCTTGAGTGCAGTGTAGCTAGACTTATTTGCGCATTTCTGGAGAGCAGTTCTGACTTCTTGATTGCTCTGTGCATTTTTGGAGAGCAGTGTTGGTTTGTGTCTCTATGGATTGTGTGGTTTCACCAGGAAAGGGAGGTTGGTGTCTCTATGGAGTGTGGGGTTTCAGCAGGAAAGGGAGGAAGCTTGATGGTTGCATAAGTAAAGCGCACAGTTCTAGGAAGCTAGATGAGGCTAGATTTCTCAAGAAAATGGCTAAGTGTGAGATGAGTGAAACATATGGAAACATTGATAGGACATGATTGTGATCGTACACGGACACTTAGTGACACAATGTAGAGGTCCATATAGAATGCATAAGACATACTTTCCTTGATGCAACAACCTTCATGAGAAGAGTGTGTGAAGTGAGTGTGAAACATGTCTATTTGATGACAACCACTCATGCGCACATTCTTTCCCTTGAAGCAACACAACATTCCCTTTGCATGACAAACAAAAACACCTATGCCCAATGATGACACATGCTGCATGAAGACGAGAACGCAAAAAACATTTACGATCAAGGAGGGGAACTTGAAATCATCAGCTTACCAACAAGTGACCAAGGATGATCAATCACAGGATCCAAGGTAGGCTCTGAAATTTGCATGCAAGCCAAAATTTTGGAGTGTGGTTGTAGCCACTACAACAGAAAGGTAAAGTGGCAATAATTTGCATTTTTTTATGAAATAAGGGAAAATAGGACAAAAGGAAGGTGAAAGGTCGCAAATTTTCATGAGAGGGAAATTGAAGAGAAAATGAAGGAAAATGAAGAAAATAGAGGCCTCGAATATAAAAAGGAATTTGAGGATCAGTTCATTACTTTTGTCAGTTTGAGCTTGGAGCTCTCTTCTATTCTCTCACTCCCCCGTACTCTTGCACACATAGAGTATTCTTGGAGTACTTTGGCATACATTGGATTTAGAGAAAGAAGGCAATGGAAAGAAGTAAAACGCAAGGTTACAGGTGGATCATCGGCTACAACTGGATTTCTTTGTTGGTACCAAGTTGCATGTATGGTTTCCCTGCTATTATTGCCATGCATGGTATATGGATGTGGTTTATTAGTTATGTCTTGTCATTGGCATGGTGATTTTTCTGAATTAACAATGGTTTTAGCCTTTCCTTGACATTTCCTCGATACCTATGGTGTTTTAGGTTTTTCCACTTGTGTTTTTTAGTTGGTTCTCAAGTTCCTTATGGTTGTGGGTTGATTTATTCGTTCCTAGAGCCATTGGTTGGGATAAATGCTTTGGAAGCCCTGGAACAACTTTCGTTGGGTTACTAGTCCTTGAGCCTAGGTTGGGACAAATGCTCTGGAGCCCTTGGTGGGTTGACTTACTGGTCCCTGGAGCCAGGTTGGAAAAATGCTCGAGAGCCCTGGAATGGTGTCAGTTGAGTTATTAGTTCCTCGAGCCACAGTTGTAAAAAGACGCTCTAGAGCCCTGAAAAAATTGGGTAAAGACCGAATTAATTGGTGATAGTGATGTCTGACCGTGAGGTAGAATCACTAGCTGAGGGTTGAGGTGGTTTGGCCTCTGGAAGCCCTGAGTTTGGTTTTTTTTGGTTCATTCCATGAGATCCCACATTCACACATTGAATATGACACAGGGGTGATTTACTGAAAAAAAAAAAAAAAAAAAAAAAAAAAAAAAAAAAAAAAAAAATAATATAATAATAATAATAATAATAATAAATAATAAATAAATAAATAAATAAATAAATTTGGTTTAATCCAATCTATGGTCGAGTGGTATGTGGAAGTCCTTGACTTGGTCGGAATTTTCATATGTTAATATGATGTATTTTCTATTATGATCTATGAGTATATGTATTGATTATGATGTTGATATTATGGCTGATTTTCCATGATTTATATGTTTTTTATTCGCTAGTTATATGTTGGTTATATGATGTATATTTTCTATGGATATTGACATCGTTAATGAATGCATGGAATAGAAAATGTTATTGCAACTATTATGAGATGGAATTATACCTTATTGGTGAATCTTAGTTAAGGTTCAAACACCTATGTTCAAATATGCATTCATGACCTATAGATTACAAGTTCGTCATATGTTTGACGAAATGCTTGTCGTGTTCTAGGTATTCAAGGTCAATTTTTTTCTTCAAATTCAAATGTGTAGCATTTTTGTCATGTCATTATTGATTCTCGAAAGTCTCACTGAGTTCTGGGAAGTGGCCTAGAGGCTGACCTGGAATTTAGGCTCAGAATCCAGGACTGCATGCTTTGAACTTGACATTTTAGGTTGCGACTGTATGGATACATGCTTCTGCATGTGGTTGGAGGCTTCCAAACACATAGAGGACTTGCTTTTGGAGTTGTTAGTGGCCTAGGTTAGAGAAAAGGGTGTCAGACTTAGTGTTTTCCCACCTGGGGTTGGTACACAGTCTTTGAGTGACCAACAACCCCTCGGGAATTTAATGAGATGTCAGTTTTTTTTTTTTGGTGGTTCGCCCCACTTCCTTAATGGAACCTAGGAGGCGAGGTCAGGTCATAGTAGATTCTTCTCTCATGTTTAGCCCGACATGCTGGTGAACTTGAGTAAGGGAGGGGTAGTTACATCAACCCTCTTTAAAACTAGCTTACTTCTACAAATTTTACCTTTTGTAATTCCCTATTCATTATACTAATGTTTCCCTCATCATGTGAATTCTTTTAATATTCCTAGATGAAAATTGCATACTCAAATCCTCGCAGCAAAAATATCTGTCTATCAACCATTGAGATTATAATAATAATTACATATAATCAATTATATAAAATAAGAAATTAATTTTTTTATCATAGATAATAATAGAAAACAACCATAATCATAGATTATAGTTATTGTTATAATAATTAACAATAAACATCAAATAAATAATTTTAATTATTAAATATTAAAACAATATAAAAAAAACATAATGAAATAAAATAAATATAAATTAATTTAAATAAAAAATAAATATAAATAAGATAAAATAAAAAAGCATAAAATTAAATAAATAAACAACACACAACACATTTGGAAGATTTCTCATCCTCCCTCCTCAACGAAATTACTTATCACTTAAACATACTTTGTATTATTAGTCCCTGCCTGGGACTATTAGCGATCGATCGATCGTTGACAATCAATTAATTGTTCTTTTGACCAAAACTTTTTATGCTTTCCCAAATTTTATCCAAAGTTTTCGATGGCAATTTAGCGTCCTAGACAATTTATCCAAATTTTTGTTTTTGACCTCTTATTGGAAACTTCGCGCATATCGAGGGAAAAATACACCTGCAAGGCTTTTCTTATCCAAAGTTTGAAAGAAACTAAGATATTTCGAAAATAATATCCTAACTTTATGTATCAAACACTTCAAGTAATGCTAATTTTGAAGAGCATTAAATATTAAATGTGTGAATGTTTGCGATCTATTTTATTACATTAGTATAGTAACGATGTTGCTTTTGACAGCTTACCATTTTTTCACAGCTTGCCATTTGTTCTGGTGATAGCTCTAGCCAAGCCACCTGCCAATAGCTCCAGCCACCTGTGACCTATAGTTTCCACCGCAACGATGTTGGTTCTTAAGGCCACTCACGCATGCATCGCAGCTATCAGCATTTGGGAAAACATATCTTACCAATTCTGTATAAGTTAGTTTATGTTGCCATTTGTTCTTAGAGTAGAGTTCTTAGAAGCGATGTTCTTTCATTCCCAATTGATCGATATCTACCATTGTTCGTTTGTGATGCCCCATTGGATTTGCTCCAAGAAATGGAGTGATTAGCTTACTCTATAGTTCCCCTCTATAGGTGCTTGACGGGTAGTTCGACAATTAACCCTGCCATAGTGAAATTATGACCCTGCTTGGGGAGAAGGCTTTATACCCTGCGGATGGAGACAACTCTATCAGGATTTTGAACTCTAACAGATCCAGTGGGAGGTGCCGTGACGGACTGGGTTAATGAGAAGCAAGATTATGATTACACTTCTAATACCTGCGCTGAAGGTATAGTATGTGGGCACTATACTCAGGTGGTGTGGAGAGATTCCAAGAGGCTCGGCTGTGCTCAAGATCAATGTAGCAACAGCTGGATATTCGTTATCTGCAACTACGATCCACCTGGCAACTATGTAGGGCAGAAACCATACTGAATTCTGATATCCCGACCATCATATTGTCTTAGTTTTCATTAATTTCCTTCTAATATTTCTCATTACAGTATCTCTTCAACGTATGTGTACGTTGACGATGCTTGTAAGTAAATAATTGTTGTCTTTCCCCATGAGAACAAATTCCCTTATCGACAGCCTTTCCCAATTTCAAATGATGGAGGGTAACTTATTGTGAAACCGCATAAATCATTTGTATTTGGTTCTTAGATTACAAGGGACGATATACTGTTTTTATGTTTTTATTGACATACGTAGATAAATAGTATATGTTCTTGATTACAAGGGAGTACATATTGTTTTCATCGTTAGGGGAGTTCGTAGATAAGTATTGGATTAAGACGTGTGAATATGGTCTTAGCTCTTATTATTGGAGTGTTTTTTTTTGTTTGTTTTTTTAATTTTGTTCAGGCGATTTTAAGTTTGAATTATAATTTATATATTGGATTAAGACGTGTGAGAATATGGTCTTAGCTATTATTAGTCCCTACCCTCCCCTGTAGTTAGCTATTGACATCTCAACCAACATGACAAGCCTACTAATAATGTAATGCAACTTGGAAAACTAAAGAGATGTTGGTTATAGGTGGCCTCTTGAAAGTTCACTTGAAAACGCCCTACAAAATTACTTTCCTCTGTTCTCAGCATAGGCAATATCATACTCGCCACTTTCAAAAATACCTTGGCCTTCAGTCCGAGGTTCCAAGCTAATTGTAATCCGAGTTGTTATTCCTCCACAGGCTAATAAATTGAGTCCTCTAGGTCTGTGTTTCTTCTTTAGTTTCGAGGTGAGGTCTGTCTTCTATAGATAACTGTCTGAGCCCTGAAACTTTCAATTCAGAGTACTTCACTGTATACTTGACCAAGTAGCAACAGCTTTAGGTCACCAAAACTGAGCTTCCTTAGATGATTGCTCTCTATCCTGAGCTCCTACAGGAGACTCTCCACAATTCTGAGCTCTTACTGTCCAACAAAACCAAGTTTCTAACTAGTCCCAATAACTAGAATGCCCAAACTGTGAACTTCTTTTAGCTCTCCTCGGTCTCCTTGCTTAAATGCTCCTTCTCTGAATTCCTTAGATGTTCTTCACCAAATTCGATAACTGAAATGGTGAGTTCAAACTCATATTTATACACTTTTTGACCTTTAACGAAGAAACATATTCCTTGGAGGTGAGGCCATGTCGGCCAACATTCAAAATTATTATATTTCAACTTGAAAAATCATTTTCTTTCAATATAAGAGGAGTTATAAGGAAAGTAAGGGCTTGTTGGAAAGGGGAAGTTGTCTTCTATAAGCCTATGCCAATTTAATCCTTAAATGAGGTCATTTTTCCATTAATAAAATTACATTTGTGAATTGTCGCCATTATTTTATTCATGTGTTCTTTCATGGTAGCTCTTACGGTCTCATCATAATCTAGGGCTTCTTCTTCATAGACTTAGGGCTCCAAGTGTGTTCTTCATTAGGATTAGTGCATCTTCAACAATGCTTGGGCAATATATATGTTTAGCGTTTGCTTTCTCGGCACACTCTTAATCCCCACGGCCTACGATTCCTACAAGAGGTAACAAGAGGTTGGAATATGCGTGTACTAAATACAAATACAGGAGGCAACATATTTCTGCATCCCAACGGTATTATACAACTAATTTTCATGTTAAAAGATTTTAATGTTAAAAGTTGGCCACCTTCCGTGGAAGTAATTGGCTGGTCGAAACGAGAAGTCTTTAAATAGTCTACTGACATGTTGACTGTTTTCCCAACGTTAAATAGATGGAGAGTGTTTGTATTGTTGGAGAGCGTTTGTATTGTTGTTGTGGCAGATCTCTAAATTTTTGTAACAAATTACACATTGAATTTCGCATGTTGCAGAGAGAATTAGTCTACTGACATGTTGACTATTTTCACAACGTGTTGAGCTGACTTAAATAGATGGAGAGCATTTGTATTGTTGGAGAGCATTTGTATTGTTGTTGTGGCAGATCCCTGAATTTTTGTAACAAATTACACATTGAATTTGGCAAGTCTACTGACATGTTGACTGTTTTCACAACTTGTTGAGCTGACTTAAATAGATGGAGAGCGTTTGTATTGTTGGAGAGCGCTTGTATTGTTGTTGTGGCAGATCCCTGAATATTTGTAACAGATTACACATTGAATTTGGCATGTTGCAGACAGTGTTTGTATTGTTGTTGTGGCAGACCCCGGCAGGGACTACCGCCATGGCAATGGCTCTCTTGTTTTAAAAAAGGGACAGCATGCTAGGTGGGGTATATGGCTGACAACAAACTTTTAATTCCCTTTTCAAAGCTGTGATGTCCGAGACATAATTCAATCTCAAAGGATGTTGTTCATGCATATTAGATGCCATTGGACCCAACTTGAAGGTTAAGCATTGAGCAAGTTCTAATCTGATATGAATAATAATCGTCTAACCAAACACCTCCCACCATCATGATTGCATTGGGCCTCATTTTCCCATGTGTTTCTCTCACTTCCAACAAACTGATGGGGTATTAGTTTGTTTCGAAGATTTTAATTAAAAATATATATATTATTTATTATTTAAAGTTTATATATAAAAAGTTTATGTAACATATATATTATCTAAAATTAATTTGTATAATGCTTGGATTTATATTATTGCATCACAAGGATACATATGGATTTCTTATGTGTTATTGGTCGTCTTGTTAGGAAACCGACTCAATAACATAATTTTAGCTTGTTAGGTTTGAAGATTTTTTGTTTGACTAACTTATCCAACAGAACGAGAGGATGACTTAGATTAGAGATATTGTGCATATAATTGCAAAATTTAATGGCTATGTCCCAAAAATCCATTTAGAATAAGACAAAAGGTATCCAATTTCTCCATGATTAGGTTAATTATCTACAGAGAACAACAGTGTGATAAGGGACTAATTATGTGTCTTCTTCCTTTATGGGACTTCGAGCTAGAAATTTGAGAAAAGCTTGTGGCCACCACTCATCACCATAGTTGGAAACTCTATTTCGGGGTGAAGTTTTGATCACCCACCAACCTGAAGCCTCTTGCAAACTACTACTTGCTGCTAACCCGAAGCACTAGAGAATTATCATAAGCCACTACGTGTATCTTTGAAACACTAACCTATTCCACTATGAAGAGATGCTCTGGACTCCCAAGAGGGGCCTCCACATAATGTATGAAGTTTGTATACAATATGCTTCCAAATAACACAAGTCTGACCCTAATGAGATTCCAATTGAAGTGTTTTGGAACCAATTATTACTAGCTGCAATCCAGGGTGGCTCGTGAGCCGTGAGTTAGATATTATACACAATGGAGGGGAATTACCCTATATTGTTGTGATGGTGTCCCATGGGAGATTATTCAATAGACAAAGTAGTGAGTATACTCCTTCCCTTGTCAAGCACGCTCAAATTGCTCCAAATGAGGTATTTCACCCCACCTAAATTGCACAAACTGCTACCTAAGTGCTTAGTAGACAAAATAATAAAGAGATAGATAGAACAAACCGTTATTTGCACCTTTTGAATTATAACCTACAAATGATGAGAAAACAAAGGATGTTGTGGCAAGGTTGAATGAATACAATGACAGAAAGGGGTCATTGAAGATGCCAAAACCATCCTGCAAGCATTGTGGGTTGGGGATGGCTAAGATTCCAACCAATTGCTATGCAAACATTCCATATCTAATATAACCATAAAGGTCTCTGAAAGTTATATTCTGGGGAGCGATAAACAAGGAGTGAGCATATATTTATCTTAGTTTTAGTTATGATTATGTGTTTTATATTAAAACTAATTTCATTTTTCTTTTATGATGTAGGAAACCTAATATGGATATTTTAAAGGCTTGTTGGGTGTAGGATTTGGGAAAAAAGAAATAAATAAAAGGATTATGTATTTCATTTATGAAGGAAATTACAATTATTGATGTAATTTTTATTTAGGGAGGTTACAAAAATTGAATGGGAAACTAACTCCCACAATTATATAAAGAATGTAATGGATAATTAGAGGAGAATGTTTTGGGAGATTAGAGGATGGTAGGCCTGGGAGATGGAAATTTCTTTTGAACTCATAATGAACTTGCTACAATGGCCTTTTCAATTGTGAATGTCACAATTTATTTAGGTTATCATAATCAATTTTGTTTTTCTCTCTATGTGTTATTGTTTATTTAGGGTTTATATTTATTGGTAAAATATGCAAGATTGTTCATTTGACTTGATCATACATTGAATCTTGCTACATAAGTTTATTTACTGCTTTTAAATACATATTATTTAAAGGGTTTGAGTCAAATTAGAAGGATGTGTTGCAAGATGAGGTCATAATGATAGGTACTATCTATGTTTTGCTTGCACATATAATTTGAATATCAATACATTACACTTCTTTTTGTTTTATTTTCTTTATTTATTATACTGTGTTGTTTTTTATTGTACTTTATTTTACTGCCATATGTGATTAATTATGTATGACATGACCTGATCACATTTTTAATATTTCACACATAATATTGATTTAATATCTCTCCAATATATATTATTTAGAAATAATTGAGTCAATATTTTAATTGACTTGTTGCAAGTTGAAGTAATATAGGTACTTGATATCATATGATTTTAACTGCACTTCTCATTAGATACAAATAAGCGATCATATTTTAATTTTTCTTTCTCCTTTTGTCATCATTTAAATTTAAATTTTATTGCTAACCTTAATGTTATGTGGATTTTCATACTTATTTTAAAATATCAATTTTATTCATAAATGTTATTTTTATTTTAATAAGTTTCAATTATTATGATCCATGCCACCTTTCTTTCCTTAAACATCAATTTTAAAATAAATATTCTTTTATCATCAATTTGGCCTTATTCTATTTTATATTAAAGAAAACTTATTTAGTCAACATTTGACATAGGGAATACCCCATGAGGTGAAGGGAGGCCAACCTTTTTAACATAGAGCGAGAGGATTCATATCCTTAGTGAATGTGTTCTTGGATTACTCTTTATAGCTGAAAAAATGTAAGAACCAACATTCTTTTAGCCTCATTTCCAAGGATCAAAGTGTAAAGATTTCATTTCACCTAGCAACTCCTTGATTTTTTAAATGTATTTTTCTTAAGATTTTATTCCTAAACGACTTGTTCCACTTAACTTTTCTAATATACTAGGTTTTCTAAATGAAATTCTTGAAATATATGTGTGGGATACATAACTACCCCACTTCCGAGAAAATGAAGATGATGATTTGGCTCAACATCTCATCAAGTTACACGATTTCATTCCCAAGATTGGGGTTTATCATGAAGATGTACTCATGAAATTGTTCATGATTTCATTGGAAGGTGATGCTTCACACTGTTATAGGGGACTTCCTCTTGGTAGTATTTCATCCTTTAAAGAATTTGATGCAATTTTTTATGAACATTATAGAATTGTATATCCCTCTAAATTACTACTTGAATATTGTTGCCATTCAAAGGAACATTGTAATGAACATGTCAATGGAGTTGATTTAGGGCTTTAGGGAAGTGAATGTTATTTTAATCATGAGGTAGTGAGTCATTAGGATGAATCTAATAATTCTTATGAAATAGGTTTACCCTCTCTTGCTTCACATAGTGTATGTTTAACTGAATAGAGAATTATATCTAGATTTGTGTGTAAATAGAACCCTAAAGGATATAATGGTCTGATTACCAATATTGATTTTGGTTCATTTTTATTTGATTCCCATAATCATTATACTAATAAAGATTGTGAAGCAAGCCATGTTGAGGAAGAAATTATGTATACAAAAACATAAACATTATCCATTCATGATTATGGAGATCGACCATCAACTATGAAAGATTATTTTCAAACAAAGGAATAGGTATGTGACAATTGTTTAGTAGTTGTGATATAAATCCATATGATGTTTAGGTTGATTATTCTAAGCTACTTGCATATGATAAGTATGATGATGAGTGATTAAGATTCTTTCATAATCTTGAAATAAGGGGTGATTTAAATACACGTTTTGGTTTACATCCCATATTTATTTTTGAATCCTTTCATATTGATACACATGAAGATATAACTGGTTTACCATCCTTCCATAATAATGAACATGTTTATGGTGATTGTATTGTATAATGTACGTATTATGCATTTGACTTAACGGTTACTAATGTGTTAAACTTTATTATTATTGTTTTATTTTTAAATTGTATTATGAATAGCCCTATGACAATACAAGATTTCCATGAGGAAGAAACATACAAAAACACTTTGGATTAATAGGTTACTAATATTTCAGGGTCTTGTCCATCAAAAGTTCATATAGGGATACATGATTACTTTGAATAATGGATGAGAAGATATTTTGAAAATAATTATTCATGTTATCAATCAAGTATATTTCAAGAAGGCTTGGTAAAAAAAATCCTCCCCTATTTCTTTCAATATTTGAGTATATTTTAAGTCTGAAGCCAAGAAATAGGAACTATGCAACTGGAAAGCTTTTAACCTGTATGCATTATCTTCTTGATTTCTTTGAACTTTTTTGTTATTGAAACACAATGTATGTAAATTATTGTATAAAAATAACCTTTTTCTTTGATTACTTTCACTTTATAGATTTAGAAGAAATAAACATAACATCTTTTCATCTTGACAAACCTTATATGATGGCTTTGATAATGAAATATGGTTTCATGATTCCTTAATCTACTCTATATTAATGAGTTTGGTACATGCCTCTAAATCCATTGTTCCTATGAGTAGGTTGAGGAGTAATTATTCTTTTTAAAGTAGCCCAAACCTTATCTCTCTAATAGTTTCAAACTTCATATTCAGTATTTCTCATTAGAGAAATTTTGAGGTAAAAAATGGGCCTCAAAACAAAAATGTACAAAAAAAATCAAATTTATAACAACCAATATGATTCAATAAGATGATGTCAACCATGAGGAATAGTTTAGTATTTTTAGAGTAAAAGGGTAAAAAAAAAAAAACTACTTTTTCAACTCATATCTTCAATTTATCTCCCTATGATTTTACTCAAATTTCGATTGGGAGCACTCATTGGATGAGTTTGGGACATGTCTCTAATGAATTTTTTCATGATTAGGTTGAAGAATAATTATTGTTTTTAAAGTGGCTCAAACCTTATCTCTCTAATAGTTTCAAACTTCATATTCAGTGTTTCTCATTAGAAAAATTTTGAGGTCAAAAATGGGCCTCAAAACAAAAATGTACAACAAAAATCAATTTATAAGAACCAATATGATTCAATATGATGATGTCAACAACGGGGGGATGTTTCACCATTTTTGGAGTAAAAAAAAAAAATTGTTGACACCTAATCCTCACGATTGGGTGAATTTATGTAAATAATTAAATTAGGAATGTGAACAGTCATCAGGAGATGAACTGAACAGTCACACCCTTTTGTATATAACAATAACATACCTGATGGAATAATACGAATCAGTTTTTCTACCTAATGGAGTTACTGCCTGGCCTAACATGGTATCAGAGCCAGCTCCTTGTTTTAGCTCTTATGCTCCTATAACTCATCTGTCCTATCCTGACATGGTACAGTCCTAAGTACCTACGCTCTCTGCTCTATCCATAATGCGCCGCCTCTGCCATATTCCCTTTCAGCGCTGCTCTGTCCATAACGCACTACCTCTACCATATTCCATTCCAGCGCTGCTCTGTCCATAGAAGCTTCTTTGGGACACCTCACAGCGGACAAGGGGTTTTGATTACTGTTACTGTGTTTTTTCGTGAGAATGATGGAACACTAGAACGCTGGAACGTTGAATGCTGAATGTTCTAATGTCTGAACGCTGACAATTGCTACCCTTCTATCCATTAGTACAGGCCACCTTCGAATGTTTGCATGATTTATTTCTTCTTCAAAATTTAACACTTTCGCATAACATTGATCGATTCTTTGTTGAGCGGTTTCGAGGCTCAGGACTATCACAACGCGTAGATTAATGGTGATAATTAACAAATGTTAATTGTGAATTTGGTAGCGGCCCTTCTTCCTCACCAACCGAATGGCACAATGGCTACTGTGTGTAAGGAATACTGCACAATAAATATTACTTACTCTATTTATATTTTGATGATTCTACTATAATCAAATTGTCTATCAGTGTTTTTATGAATGTGTTGAGCTCATTCAGGTGATCACACACGGGAGTTAGAATTTTGTTTTGTTAGTTGGAACTGGTGAGGTGATTGTTTACTGGTGAGGTATATAATGCACTTTGTATATAATAGCATTTGGAGGTATTTTAATATACTTTGTATACTAGGCTGGGTAGGCAGTTTTGATGTTGTAGAAGTAGGCTTATGAGCAATTTGGTCCTATTGCAACAGGTTTCATCTCATAAATATCATAAGGTGCTATGGCAAGGTGGTTACAAAATACATGGAGCATGACTAATTTCCCTCCTCATTTTTCCAAAAAACACTTACCAACATCCCCCCAAGGACAATGAGATCTGCTCACTGCCCTTAGTCCACTTCATTTCATGGAAAAAATTAAGTGAAACTATGTTTTCACCTAGGCAAAACAAGCCACATTTCTTGTGTAAAATGTTTATATTCCATTTTGCCAAGTTTCCTAAACTTCATAGCTTGGTATCCTTTCATTCCCCCCATGCCTAATTTTTCACTCTATAAACTTAGCCTAATCCATACATATCCATTCTACTAGTCATACTAACCTACTAACACTATTATATAGCTCCTATGTGAATATTTCCCCTCCCTTACTATGTAAAAATACACAAAAACCCTAAATATCTAATACCTCGACCTTTGGCTAACTATAAGCCATATTTTAAATTTTTGTCGGGAGTTATTGGTCCACCCAGGGCCAATAACAACCCTCCATGTGCCCCATCGGGACCTATTTAGCTCTTGGCTAAATAAATAGCCGAACCCGCATATTATATCCCCAAACCCCATTTAACCAAAGTTTACAAAATACCCCGCAAAACATTAGAAAATGAGAAATATTACAGCGGGTCCCCCAGAGATAAGCTACAGCCACCTCCATCACCCGCCAATGGCTGTCGGCAATATCGGAAGCCCTCATATGCCAAACGATAGCGTCCACGGGATGGGCGGTATTTCTGTCGTACCGAGGACATGTGTGAGGCGCTTGACGTGTTCGGAGCCCCCTCCTCCAAAACCACTTCCCTCCAAAGGCAGTGCGGGGAATACCGCTTACCACCCCACTACCTCCCCGCTGACGTCATGCCTACATCATCTGATGACGTCACCCTCATTGCCACCCGTCTATCTACTGATGTCACCTGACACGTCACTCGCCACGTCACCTGCCATGTCATCGTCCGTACCCCGCTACATGAAAAAATTACGTCATGCTAACGTCATCAGACCAAAGCGCACCAAACCCGCCAAAGTAAAAAATTTGGGTAAAAAGGGGTGAAAACGCTATTTTCACTCATTTCTCTTTGTTTTCTATACGCGACCCGTGCATGCTAATTTACGTCCAAAAGAGCATTTTCACCATACAGTCCGCCACCTAGTAGTTCTTACTCCATAGCTCAGCTCCTCAGCTCATCTGGTCACCTGCAAATTGACCATTCCGCCGTTAAAACAGGTATTTACACAAATTTTCTCCCGAACCCTATTTTTCGTTGGTTTTCTCTGTAAATTTGCCCACGGAACCTAGAATCTGAAGAAGAAACACTGTGTTACCCACCATAACCTCTGTCTTGCCAAAATTCACCATAAATCTGCACACTGAGCTAAAATTGAGCTTGTTCGGCCTTGCAAATTCTCCAAGGAACCCCGAAAACTGCCTTTTGCCCACATTTATCGCCCATTGTGCCAAAGAAGCCCACAAGTCCTGTCTCTCCGGCTAATTTCTGTCCATGGAGCTAAATACAAGCCAATAAACCAATTTCACGATGAAATTTCCGGAGAAAATCCACAGAGCCATTGTTTTACCTGTTTTGCTTACACAGAGCCAAAAAATTCCAACTTTAAAAAGAAAAAGAATTGAGCTATGGAAGGTCCAGTAGCCTTGAATATCACTCCTCTTAATGCACCCCACAAGGAATTGGAGCATCTGCCCTTAGCTAATAAATGCTATCTAATCCAAGACTTAGTAGGCTACCAAAACCATCTGCAAGCAGTGTGTGAGCTCAGAAACAGTTACCTAAGCCAAAATGATGTATATGGCATATGGGAATCAAATCTACCCATATACTACCTCCCCTCTGTCAATATTTTCCCTGAGATAATTCGCCTCTGCTGTGAGAACTATGAGCCAACTAAAAGGGCAGTTAAGACTCCATCTGGAACTACCCTCTTTCATATTACTCCTGACTCCATAAATCAAATGCTGAACTTCAAACCAACCCAGCTCCAGTTTCCTCTTACTATGAAATTCTTGCTTGATGAAGGTCCCAAACTCTCCATCTCAGAGATAACCATAATTGCCCAAGTATTTATGAGAGCAGATTGCCAGCCTAAGGAGCCTCCTCCTTTTCACTATGCATCTTTCAATGAAGTGGGTAGATTAGTTGTTGCTATGATATCTTTTGTTCTGGGGTTCAATACAAGTGAACATATTGATGAAACTATATTGGTTTTAATGTCTATATTTACCCCAGGGCAGCCCCCTGCTGTCAAATAC
>APFE030845325.1:207497-227268 GCA_000404065.3 Pinus taeda
CAACAAGATACATGACCAATTGTTGAATCTAGACAGGGAGGGAATCTTTAAATATTCATCCTATATCTATCATATGTTCTTATATTATCAACTAGATATTTTCCAATTCCCCATTAGAAAATTGGACCATAAAGGGGAAAAGAGGTCTGTGATTTTTTGGACCTCAATCTTTCATGAAGTCCGCAGCTCTCCCTACTCTTATTGTGAGTTTATTGATATGTTTGTATACCCAGTCTCTTCTCTCCTGATGAGAACTCCTCCTCCTAGACTAACACATGATATGCAAAAGATACTACAGCTCTCCAAAAACTATAAAATAGGTGACTCGTACTTTTACCAAAATCACACTATCCTCAGGATATATGGCAGTGAGCTATGCCCGTACAGGTTGCCAAGATATGTGCCAATGAGACTATTTTCCTTGGAATATTTCAGGCAATTCATCAATTCAGATTTGACTCACTTCCATAGCACAAAGAAAAAGGCCCAATTGAAACTGAGAGACCAGTTAGGCCCCTATGTCATGAACAAGAAAGAGGGATGGAAGGATGCTAATGAAATATTGGGTCAAACACTCAGACTCAAGAGAAGCTTTTGGTGGGTACCCTATGACCCAAACGGATTTATCAATGCAAGAAGGATAAAATATAGGCTAGCACCCTATGAACATTGCAACATCCCTGAAATAGAACAGTTTGCCAACCAAGATGAGTGGGTGGAGGGCACACTAGTTGAAGAGCTCACTGAGGAAGAGAAAATGGAACAAACTATGAAAAATCTGGAAAAAACTCTTGACTTAGATTCTTTTGGGCAGGTGTCATTCAAAATACCACAGCAAACTGGGGAAGGCTCATCAACTGCTACAACTTCACAACAAGTTGCCCAAGAAAGGACTACACCAACAGCAGGGACAACAAAGGGCAAGGAGATAGTAGTTGCAGAGCAAGAAACAATGGAAGAACAGCCAACTACCTCAAAGGAACACAGTCAAGGGCAAGCCCCTTCACTACAGGCAGAAGCACCAGAAGTACCAGCACTGCAGACTCCTCTTCCTGAGGAAAGAAGTAAGAAAAGAGACCGAGAAGAGACCACACCTGCAAGTGGGTCGACAGAACAACAAGAGGCCAAAAGAAAAAGGGTAGATCCTCTACCTGAAGAGGACATTGTGGAAGAAATCACAGAAAGCACAAGAGGAGAGAGGGCCATTAGCCAACAGACATCCACTAGCTCTCACAGGCAAGAAGTGGAGAGGCAGCATGGGATGGAAGTTTCCTCCTCAAGGTCGCAAACTAAGAAACAATCTGATATCAAACAAACATTTTTGGAGATTAAGGCCCAAAATGAGTCATTGAGAATTCAGTTGTATGATCGATTTCTCAAAATGACACCCTCCAAACAGCAAAGACTAATGGCAGCTTATGACATTAAGGAGGAGAATATGATTTTAACTCATTTTAAGCCTAAGGTTCAGCAACCACAGTCCGCAGCTGACTACATAAGGACCAATTTAGAGGTCCTTGCCAAAGATATACACCCAATGGACCAAATAGAATTGCACAAACAAACGGGTGAAATGGTCTATGCTACATTGGCAGACAAGGCAATGCTGGCCCACCAATTGAAAGAGTCATTAAGTAATACATCGGCTCAATTTGATTTGGAGAAGATCTCTTCTCTAGCTAAAGACAATAGAACAAAGACTCTCGAAGAAATAATTATTGAGCTGGGACATGATCCCAAGGATGCCAAGGGCATCAAAGCACTGATAAAGAAGAAGGAGGAAGATATTGTTGCCCTTAGGAAGCAATTGAAGCTCCCTATCACTATGCATCCACAAACAACAGAACTGGCATAGTAAAAGGCAGAAGAAGATGTAATGGATTTGTTGATGAGAATGAATCAAAGGCTAATGCAAACAGAGGAAGAGTTGGAGAAAGCATTGCAAGCCAAGCAGGGAGAGTCAACCTCCCAGCCACCTGAAACAGCTCCAACAATTATCTTTGCTCCCCCCACAGTCACAGCAGCAATCCCTCCCACTGAGCCAACATCAACAACAGGTACAACAGCTACAGATGCTACAGCAGCAGCAACAACAAAGCCAAAGACCAGCATGAGGATGGAAGAAATGATGAAAGCAGTGAAAGAGCTAGAAGCTCAAATGTCAAAGCTCAAAGAGGCAAAAGAAAGACTAGCCAAGCTAGAGGTCAGCTATGACAAGTCAAAAATAACGGTGGCAGAGAAAACCAGAGAGGTGAAGGCCTTGGAGAGCAAGGTGAAATCATTGGAAAGGGATCTCACCTTGCATAAACCTCTAGCAGACATCAAAATGATTTTGTGGACAAGATTGGCCAATCTATTACTGACCAATGGCAATCAATTCAAACAATCCATGAAGAAATTGAATTGATAGAAAGGGCCCAAGTGGAAATTCGAAGGGTCAGGGCATCATTGGGAAATATGCCTGAGCAGGCCAATAGATTGATCCAGTTTTTGAATACCCATACTAAAGAGCAGCTAGCAACTTTGGAGATCTCGGACAAAACAGGCACCATTTTGACAGTGAAAAAGGTGCTAACAATGAGAAATTTTGTACAGACTTTGGAAAGGAAGTGCCAAGAGATCCAGATGGACATTAATGCCTTCACAGAGAAGTTCACAGTCTTGCAGCAGAAGGGTCTACCCACTTTATTAACCAACAATCAAAGACTGTTATCACATCAACAGTATGCTCACAGGGTAAACATGTATGTTACAAATCAGATCATAGCATCATCCAGCACTTCAGAAGACACAGGACCTCCCTCTGGACAGAGTTTATATGACAAATTGGAAAATTTGTTCTATATAGAACATGAAATAAATCATGTTTTTGAAGTCAAGGTCAACTTTTACAGGTATACTGAGGCTGATGAAACACTTGTAAAAATACAAAGACATTAGTTGCCTACAGACCAGTGGTGGTAGAGTATGCTGGAAATTTTACCTAGGTAATTTGGATTTTTTCTATTTATCTACCTTTGGTCAATAAAAAGACACGTGGCAGATATAGAGGAAGGAGGTCAAGCGAGGACTAGGACGCGTTAAAGCCAAATCAAGAGTAGGTAAAAGGATCAGGACAACAACGCAGGAATGCAAAGTGAAGACACAACTACCAGCCGACTTCCTGAATTGAAAAGTCAAAAATATCTTATCAGTTAAAGTAGCCTGCACAGCCACAATTACTCCTACATTTATGTTTGCATTTATTCCCTTGTCAGAGTAGGTGAAGGAAGTTATTGATTTATATCTTATCCACAAGATATTTTGTAACTCTCTTTTTGTATAAATACCCCCCCAAGGAATGTATTCTGGGTTGGTGATTTTCCTCTTTGGACCACGCTGTAACTCTGGTATTTTTTAATACAAAGGTTGTTGAAGTGAACTGCTGCTGGACGGTCTGAATTTGGATTTGAGGTTCTGGACTCTGCTACAGAATTCTTGTGTCTTTCTATGGATCAATAAGTTATTCTAAACTGTGTTTTGTGTTTTCTATGTTTGCAAATTTCATATATGTTTCATAATCTTAGCAACAGGGAAAAAGAATAGCCCAGAACTTGTTTAAATACACTCTGTGTTCAATTCCTGCTGTTATTTATGTTTTCTTCAGAATTAGGATAAACAGAAATTCTTAGATGCTTCTGTTTCCACCAATTCTTTCACTTTGAAAATTGCCAAGGAATTCTTCATTGCTCGAAAATATTCATGCACTTTCCCTCTGCCACCATGATGAAGGATTCTTGATTGCCCTTCACCCATTGGCTTACATTCCATCAATTCCCAGATTTCAATATTGTTCCAAAATTGATTATCTTGCTCTGTAGTATTGCTCTTTATCAGAGAAACACACTCAGCAGTCCATCTTCATAGACTCCATTTTCCCAATGGAATAAACTGTTTCAGACTTGCATCCCAGCTCTGTTTAAAATCACCATCCAAACAAACTTAAAAACAAAACCCTGCACATCATAACTAGCATAAAATACTTCAAAAAACAAAGTTAAATTATAAAGAGAGAGCCCTCTCTGGATGCAGTTTGGATAGAAATTGTATCTAACAGATTATTTAGTGGTTACCTAGGCCGTATTCCCTTTTTTCACAAGTTTTAGGGAACAACCTGAGTGATAACAGGACCATGGTTGACCATGGTTGACCATGATTTATTTTCATATCGAGGCAATCTTTGTGACAATGTGACGGTGGACCATGGTTAATTTTCACATTGAGACAATCATTGTCACAATGCTACATTTGACCAAGGTTGAACATGGTTGATCGTGATTGATATTATAAACCCAAGGGATTGATGTTATAAACCAAAGGTAATAATACACCTGAGGGATTCATATTATAAACCCAAGGGAATAATAAACCCTACGAGTTAAGACTAAAATCCCAAGAGATTATGAACCCAAGGGATATTATTAAAATCAAGGGACTAATATTCTAAACCCAAGGTATATAGATTGTAAGATAAATATTATAAACACGAAAATAAGCATGGTTGACCATGGTTGATTTTCAAAATGAGACAATCCTTGTGATAATGTGATGTTGGACCATGTAATAATAAACCCAAGGGATAAAAATTATAATCCCAAGGTATATAAACCCTAAGATAAATATTATAAACCCTAAAATAAACATGTTTGAACATGGTTGACCTTGGTTGATTTCCATATTTGAGATAATCCTTATCACGATGTAGCGTTTCACCATGGATGTCTATGACTGATCATGGTTGACCATGATTGATATTAACCTAAGGGATTAATAAACCCAATGGATTGGTATTATAAACCCAAGGGAATTATAAACCAAAGGGATTTATATTATAAATGTAAGGTAATAGTAAACCCTAAGGATTAATACTAAAATCCCAAGAGATTATGAACCCAAGGGAATACAATTAAACCCAAGTATATAAACCATAAGATAAATATTATAAACACTAAAATAAATATGGTTGACCATGGCTTATTTTCAAAATGAGACAATCCTTGTCACAATGTGATGTTGGACCATGGTTGAACATGCTTAACCATGGTTGATTTTCATATCAACACAATCTTTGTGACAATGTGATGTTTGACCATGGTTGACCATGATTGACCATGGATGACCATGTTTGATTTTATAACTATTAGGTTGACCATGGTTGACCAAGGGTTACCATGATTGACCATGGTTGACCATGATTATCATATTGAGACAATCTTTGTCATATTGCAACATTGGACCATGGTTGAGACAATGATTTATTTTCATATCAAGTCAATATTTGTCATAATGTGACGTTCAACCATGGTTGACCATGGTTGATTTTGATATTGAGACAATCATTTCCACAATGTGACATTCAACCTTGGTTTACGATGGTTGGATATGATTGAGCATGGTTGACCATGATTGGTATTATAAACCGAAGGGAATAATGACTAGAGGGATTGATATTATAAACCCAAGGGATTAATATTATAAAACCAGGGTATACAAACCCTAAGATAAATATTATAAACACTAAAATAAACATCGTTGGTCTTGGTTGATTTTCATTGAGAAAATCCTTGTCATAATGCAACATTGGACCATGGTTGAGAGTGTTTAACCATGGTTGATTTTCATATCGGCACAATCTTTGTGACAATGCAATGTTCTACCATGGTTAACCAAGATTGACCATGGTTGACCAAGGTTGACCATGATTGACCATGGTTGACCATGGTTGACCATGGTTTACCATGGTTGACCATGATTATCATATTGAGATTATCTTTGTCATAATGTGAAGTTGGACCATGTTTGAGACAATGATGATTTTCCTATTGAGACATTCTTTGAATAGTATCAACCTAATGGATTGATATTATAAACCCAAGGGATTAATACTAAAACCCTAAGGGATTATGAACCTAGGATAATAATATTAAATCCAAGGGACTAATATTATAAACCCAAAGAAAAATATTATAAACACTAAAATAAACATGGTTGACCATGATTGGTTTTCATATTGAGACAATCCTTGTCACAATGTGATGATGGACCATGGTTGACCATGCTTAACCATGGTTGATTTTCATATCAACACAATCTTTGTGACAATGTGACATTAGACTATGGTTGACCATGATTGACCATAGATGACCATGTTTGATTTGATAAAACATGTTTAACCATGGTTGACCATGATTATCATATTGAGACAATCTTTGTCATAATGCGATGTTGGACCATGGTTGAGACAATCCTTGATTTTTATATTGAGATAATGTCACATGCGACGTTGGATCATGGTTGACCACGATTGATTTTATAAAACATGGTTGAACATGGTAGAATAATATTAAACCCAAGGGACCAATATTATAAACCCAAGGCATATAAGCCCTAAAATAAATATTATAAACTTCATAATAAACATGGTTGACCATGGTTGATTTTCATATTGAGACAATCCTTGTCACAATGTGATGTTGGACCTTGGTTGAGCATTCTTAACCATGATTGATTTTCAAATCGAGAGAATCTTTGTCACAACGCGACATTTGACCATGGTTGACCATGGCTGAACATGGTTGACAATGATTGTCCATGGTTGACTATCATAGTTGATCACGATGAAAGAGAAGTTAATCAAGGTTGATGAAATTCAACCATGGTTAACCATAGTTGACCATAGTTTATCAGAGTTGATTGTGGTTGACCAAAAAGACATTGACCATAATCGACCATATTCAAGCATGATTTGCCATCATTAATCATGGTTCACCATAGAGAATTTGATTAACCATTTATTAATATGATTGTGCAACAACAAATATTTTATTAATCAACTATTTTTATATACATTGTATTAACACAAATAAAAATTCATACTTCATAAATATAATTTGATATAGACGTTTTTATTTCTTTTAGTGATTATAAGTTCACATTGAAGTTCACATTCCTTCACATCATTAGACCATTTCCATTCATCTAAAAATATGTTTCTTAAAAATAAACATGTTTAAGTTATTGTACATAAATTTTAAAATTTTAAACATTTTCCCATGCCAAACATAGTGTCACGTTATATCAATAGAAGAAGGTCTAAATTTGCAAAAAACACATAATGCTAATGAGGTGGAACATCAAATGATTGTAACGGTGACGGTGCTAACCCAACGTTCAAAGAGGAAAATTAAATTAAGGTTTAATTAAAAACTTTTTATACATAATCAAATATTAGCTTCAAAATCATTAAAGTCAGATTTCATTCATTTTTTTTAAAGTTTTTAATCATATATTTTTGTTTATATAATGATATTTTTTTCGCTTAAGAAATTAAAATATTTTAATAGTGTATAATATAAATAGATATATAACTATGTTTATATTTTGAATAAAGTTGAAAAATACTATTGGAGTGATTTAAAGTAAACATTATATATTATTAAAATATTTAAATAGTGTAAATATAACAGGACTATATAATTAGCTTGATATTTAAAATAAATTTGAAAAATAAAATATATGTATACATTTTTAATTATTAATTTATTTTATAGAAAAAGGTACTCGGTTGCAATTTTTTAAGTTTCTCATATTCGTCAAAATTCAAAATCCAATTTATATAGTGATGGGTTTAGGAATGGTTTAAACTATTGGAATAATAACAAATCCAATTTTTATTATAATGGGTTAGGAATGGACTTGTTTTTGGTGTGATATTTTTTGGTGTTGGAATCTGGCGAAAAATTTTGAGGTTAAATCTTGATTTATGTTATTTAAACTAGTTTTTTAACTGCATATTTGGATTCAGCACCCTGAAAAGCCCCTAGAAGGTTTTGATTGTGCAGGGATTACCCATCAAGCTTGCGATTTCAATAAATTGCTACAAGATTTTAGAAACATTTCACTGGAGAATCCCAAAAAAAACTTCAAAAAGTCACACTGAAAACAACTCCATTAGGAATAGTTTAAAATATGAAAAAACTGCAGGCAACTGAGATCCTTAGTAGGAATTTGGATAAGGCCATGGTTGAAGGAAAGCTAAAAGGGCAAACTATAATAAGTAATGTTAAGGAGGTTGAGAAGAGAGGAGGACAGATGGCGAAGCATTCGAATAGCTGGCTGAGCAAAGGGTTAGGGTAACTTCTCTTGGTTTTTACTGCAGAATAGCCGATTACAACACAGTCCCCTGGCTGACCAACTGTGTTCGTTTACCTCTTGTTGCTATCACCTACTGTCGGCGGTTACAGTGTTGTTTTCCTGTTTTGAGCATGGATGAGGTCATGGACATCGAGGAGGTAGACTATACTCCGGACCTATTTTCCGATCAGTCCATTTTCAAAAAACCTAACCCTAATCTGTCGGTTTCTGGTCCCCTTCCACCTCCCACATCAGCTCCATCCTACTCTATCCCAGTGGTCACCCTCCCTGGCCTCACCGCTTCATCACTTCACTTTGGTACCCTCTTTATCGACTCACATGCACTAGATTGTTTGCCGCTCTCCCCTGGTACCCTACATCTGCTCATAGCGATCTCGCCGCCCTCACCCTCTTTCGAGCCAAACCCTCCGGTCAGCCATCTCCACATGATGAGCTCGCCGCTGCATACGGACTATATAGCAAGAGACCCTACAAATCCTGACATTAATCTATCTACTTCCGTCAATTCCCTAACATGGTGTTTCCAAACGCTTACAATCCAGGGAAAATCGGCGGCACAAATTCAACAGGAAGGGCATGCCTCCTCAGACCTGCTACAGGATCATCCATTAGCACCCCAGACTGGAAAGAGAAAAATCAAGTGCGTGAAGGTTTCGACAAAGGATTTCACCATTTGTTTTAGAGAGGGTATAGCAATGGGGGAAGTTGCAAATAAGGCCAGCTCTGTCCTGGTTGGGCATGTCCATTGTAGGGCATACTCGGCAGAGAGATTGACCCTCTGTGTGTGGGAAATTTGGGGCAACACCCTCAAAGAACTGCCAGAGGTCCAGATCCTTCTTCGGGGTTTGTTTTCACTGCATTTCACAAAGGAGGAATACGATGATTTGGTTCTTGATCCATACTGGAATATAGAGATGGCCCCAATCCTTCTCAAGCGTTGCAGTCCTCTATCTGATCCAGAAAGGGAACAAATTGGGGTAGGGCCACTTTGGGTTTGTTTACCTGGGTTCCCTCTTCAGTATTGGTCTAAAGATGTCTTTGTCTTGGCACCTACCTAGACTACCACAAATCATATGTTCAGACCATGAATCGAACCCTAGCTCGCATTCTGGTTCATTTGGATACATGTGAGGTTTGGAGGAAAAAATTACACTCGAATGGAGGCATTTCACTCAGGTTCAGATTCTGGACTATGAAGGAGTCTCGCTCTGCTACAGAAGATGCCACAAAGTGGGGCACATTTTCAAGGAATGTCCACTGATCAAGAAAGCATCTGATGCTCTGAGTGCTTTTGTTACTTCAAAGGGCCAAGCAGTCTCCCTTCCGGATCGCACTCCTGTTTCGGCACCCCGGGCCTCTGTTCGGAATGGTACTCCTATGGCTACAGAAGGTGCACACATGACACCATCTCCACCTTTGACGCAATCCCGAGCTACTGTTGAGGCTGCGAAAAAAACGGGTACTCCTCTTTCCTCTCACCCTGTATCTGTTTCTTGCAGTACTTTTCTTGAATCTACATCCACTTTGAACACTTCCACCATACCCTTCACTCTCTCCATGTCACATCTCATCATAGCTACCACCACTCCTTCTTTCCCTCCTCCACCCTTCAATCCTTTCCCAACTTCTTTAGTCTGGATTGATCTGCCTCATAATTATAATTTGTGCTCTCATTCGCATCATGATGGTCATTCTCCATACTACACAAGGCTGGGAATCACCCTCCCTAGATCTATTGTTCATTCAACTCGTGACCGGAAATCCGATCTCTCTAAAGCCATACGAAAGGATGGGGCAAAAGTTGTCACTGGTAAACAATCCACCTTGGAAGGGGTTCTTAGAGCACTGAACACCCTGGAGAAGTTTACCCCATGAAGTGCCTCTCCTTCAACTACAGAGGTATGGCTAGTGCCTCTAAAAAACTTTCCCTGCGTAGATTATTCGAAGCTGAGTCTGTGGACATCATTATGCTACAAGAAACATTGGGTGATGTTGATCTCATCACCAGAACCTTGGCACCCTTAAAACCTGGCTGACACTTTTACTCCTTTGATGCAATGGGATGTTCTCAGGGATTAGCCATTGGTTACAACCCTCATACCATTAAGGTCTTATCATCATGGAGTGGATCTAGGTTTATCGGAATGGACATTTTCTCAGCCGATCTTGGTTTGAATCTTTGGGTCATCGACATATATGGACCTTGTCATCGGCGAGAGGATATTTGGCAGCACTTACTCAACCTATTGATTACTTCACCTAATCATATGGTCCTAGGGGGTGACCTCAATTTCTCCCTAGGTTTTGGGGAATCATGGGGATTCCAAGCCCAAGTAGATCCTCTCTCAGGGTATCTAATGAATATATTGGAGCAACATAATCTTACAGATGTCCCCATGAACAAGCCCCTTCCTACTTGGAGGAATAGAAGGGTGGGGAAGTAGCTTTAGCTAGAAGGCTAGATCGTTCCTTGATTAAGGTGCCTCTACTACATCTACTGCATAGATATAGGCAATGGGTGGGCTCTGGAGGTATATCCGATCACTCCCCCATATATCTGGAGATCCTCAACCCCCATCCGAAGCCTAAGTCCCCCTTTAAATTTAATCACGTGTGGCTACAAGACACAGGATACACCAAGTTGGTCATTGACTTCTGGAAGGCAAACCCCATAATGAGACACAAATCTCTAGTTGAGGGGTTGTTGGGCTCCAAAAATGTCATACAAATATCACTCATTACCATACATTTTTCACCTATGCTTCCATTATATCACTCACTATTCACCACCTTGTCACTCCATTTTCCCTATTATTCACCATTAATGGGTCTCATTTATATTTTCCAAATATTATTTATTTTTAAGCTTTTTTAAGAGAAACTATTGATTAAATATTAGAAAATAATATATTTTACTTTATATATGGAAAGTGGGTTGTTCTTGTGACATGTTTAGGTGCCAAGGAAGCTTCCAAGACACCTTTATGTGGCCTTGAATGATAAAATTCGATTTTGAAGAGATAAAACTCATGGAGAAAATCAAAGACAAAAAGGGGTTATGTGTCTAGATGGTTGAGAGATTTATGGAACTAAAGAGAGATTAGTGGATGATCATTATGAGTTTGTTACTCATCCCATTGTATAATAGGAGTACAATCTCCTTCATTTGTAATCTGGAAGTTTTTGTAATCTTAGAATTTGGGAGTATTGTAATCTTAGAAGCTTAGGAGTTGTAATCTTAGAGTTGGTTTGTAATGGAGATTTTGAAATAAAGGATCATACTTCAATTTTGCTTCTACATTTGAGTCTCCATTGAAGTGGTATGCTTGTGGACTTATGGAGGGCCCCCATGGCCTCACTTGCATGCTTATTTGTTTATTTTAGGTATAATTTATTTTATGTTTTTGTTTGATTTCAGCTTTCAAGTTTTATTAAATGTTCTCATATTGGAAGGATCTTATTTGAAAGTGTTTTTGTAAAAGAACCATAAGATCTCATACAATGATTAGATCTAGGTTTACTTCATTTCAGCTTTTAAGTTCTAATTAGATGATCTAATTTTGGAAGAGATCTTGTAGAATATGTTCTTGTAAGAGAGTCATAGATCTCAAACAATTGCTAGATCTAGGTTTGATTAGTTATTGAAAGAGATCTTAATGAATATGTTCCTGTAAGGGGACTTTAAGATCTTGGAAAAATTAGGAATATTTCTAGATCTATATATTTTAGATAAGCACTTCTAAGTTTACCTTCCCGGGTTGACATTAAATTAAGCTCTAATTTGCATCTGCATTTTAGACCAAACATTTTGGCGCCGTTGCTGGGGAAGTGCAACTAGAAGGATTTAGTAATTATTTTATGCATTTGTTTCTATGGACTAATTTGTGGAACTTGGTGACAGCAGGTTCTTAAAGGAGTTCAAAGTTTGGAGCATTTTTATTTTCACACATAGTTAATTTAAATTCAGTTTTTATTTTAAACCCCCCATTTCTCACTAATCCATCTACGGATGAGGACGTTGAAAATCTTGAACAGGTACTTCTTGGAGAGCAAGGACAATAACCTTGAGCCAACTCTAAGACAGGTTACTCACATACTGGTAAAACATAATGTAAAATTTTTAAATCTTTATGTGAGCATATTCGAATTTTTAGTCCGTAGATGGCTTCACTGAAAGCATTCTTTTACTTAGAAAATAAAACATCTTTTAAGTTAATCTAGAATAAATTAGAAAAATAAAAATGAGATCTCATTAGAAGTCATTAGAAGTCATTAGAAGTCATTACCATTAGAAGTTTTTAGTTTTGTTTTCAAAAAAAATAAATCATCATGAATAAATTCAGTGGCACATCTTTGCATTTCTATGTCTTGTTTTTGTATCACGGGTGAGCCAAGAGCTTGATTATCGGAAAGCCTTGTCTTCCATGAGTCTAAACGCCCCCATGACATTGCAGAAAGAGTGTAGATAATGGAAGGTTTTGTCGCAAATCTTAATTGTGTTTTATCCATCCATGCTAACCTGCATCAATAAAAAAATAAATAAAAAAAATCAAGAGATTAGTATGCTCTCTTCCTACGCTTCGTGCAATCAGAAAGATCAGAAAATCAATTGATTTATTTCAAATAAAAATACTTTTGCTGGAAAATTGATTTGCGATATGACAATAAATAATTTTGTAAATGAGCATAAAAATAAAAATAGATAAAACTTACTCTTTTTAAGTTTTAGTTTTATTAAAAAAAATAAAAAAATATTTTTAAGCTAACCCATTTTTTTTTATGAAAATCGTTCGAGATAAGTGGAGATACAGAGGACGAGGGCTGGGAAGAGGGCGGTGACAGTGGCGGTAGCTTTGGCATTCTGGTTGAGGATCCGTTAGAACCCATAACAGAAGCCATAGAAATCGCAAGAAATTTGCCTCAACCCTCTATTTCGCCTTATCTGTAATTAAATTTGTGATTCACTTCTACAAAACAACGATTTCTCTCAATGGTGGCAGGATTTTATGGTGATAAGGATCTACGTTATCTTAATTTGCCAGTGACCTCTCTCACACAAAGCCCAAAACATTTTCGGGTCATTGGTTATGATTTAAAATGTTAGGGTGCGACTTATAAATATCCGAAGAATAACAAATACCACGATATCTGTATCCCTAGAAAAATTTACCGCAAAAGGTCACCTAGTAAGACTAATGAATTTCGAGGCAGCTAATAGTTTCTCAACATTTAATGAAGGCATAGACATTCAGGATGCAACTGCAATTGTGTTGTTTCGGCTGATTGCAATTATCAAAGGAAAAATGAATAGGAGAAGCATACTAGATGGACTTGGAGAAGAAATCGTGAGAATAGTGTTCCCTTCCTCAATCTGCATCATGTTGGTTGTTATTCTGGAAATTATCCCAGGCAATAGCTCTTCTTCATCATCATCAATAACACAATCACCACTCACATATATGATGAACAATCCTCCTATTCAAACTAGAAAAATTTGGGGGTGTTTTTTTTTAATGCCTTTTATTTATAGTTGTTGTCACAGTGGTCACGTTCCTGTTAGTATGCCTTTTCTATTACAGATGGACGAATTTTCTTCGTTTTTACATGGGTTTTGCAGCATTCGTTGTGTTGGGTTATATGGTTAGGGGTGTGGCTGTGCTTCTAGTGCAAGCCCTCTCTATACCCATTGACAGCGTTACTTTTGGGGTTGTACTTTTAAATTTTGAATTCTTTACCTTCATATGGCTCACTCCATCACCACGCACACCAATTGATTTCTATTGCCAAAAGCTTCACGAAATCGCACTAGTCTCAACACGTGATTTTAAAATGGATTTTTTTTTTTGTGCAAACCAGGACGAATTTAAAAAAAAAAAAACTGAGACATCGGTTTTCTCCGGAATGGAGGTAATTAGGTGACTTGAGAGAAATTTCCTAAAATTTGCAGCAGTTTAGGAGAAATTTGGGTTTCTTTCGAGCCTAATTTGATAGATTGCGCCAAAATCCGATTTTCTTTGTGACCAGATCTGATTTTCGTGGCTAAAATTCCAGCTTGAGACAGTGGGAGAAAACGCTATAAATTAACACTTGTCTATTTACGGGATTGATTGTGAATTTTTGTAGGGTTGAAATCCATACAAAACTAAAAAAATTAGCTCAAAAATTTTAATGATCGGAAGCTTCCACTAATTTTTCTACTAATGTTCAGCCATGACATAGTTTGTTTAATTTCATCGAGCAAAAACATAGCCACTACAACTTTGTTTTAATTATCAGGACTGTTGGATGAGATATAACTGCAACATCGAAATAGCTGCAAAAATGGAATCAAATGCAGAATATGCCAGTGTAATATCATAACATTTTTTAGACAGATGATTTCCATTGATGGGCAAAGCACAGAAATCACCACATGGCGAAACTTTCAACGAGGAGTAATAATTAGTTTTTTTTTAATGAATTTTGTTTTATTTATTTATTTATTTTTATTTGATGCATTTGTATTAAAATCTTGCAAATTTTTAAATGATGCAGATTTTGGCAATTACAAGATCAACGTCAATATGTGAAATTTGATATCATCGACGCAAATCATGAAACAATTTCGACTATTGTCGGGATTTGCATAATTTCAACGAAATTGAATTTTATTTACATAAGAAGGGAATTAATTAAACTCATTTCATATTTGACAATGGATTTGTAAAAAATCATGGAATTGGGCTAACTTATACATTTGATTTTATTTAAATTTGTTCCATTGGTGTTTATTTTTTTTCATAATAAACCAAGTAGAAATTGATCACTTTTGCTTGGATATATTTATGTTTTGTGAATGCCAAGTTTTTGCAGGTTTGCGTTAATTAGATGATCATTCAAGGAGTCTAATTTTTCGACAGTTGGACTTCCGACAGATCAATTTTATGATGAATCATGTGAATATGTCCATATTCATTACAACCAGTCTCTTATTCCCTTTGTAAAATTGTAAATCCCAATCAGTCCTCAAAGCAAGCCAAAATCCCTTTTTCCCAGCAAGTTTCAATCATGTAGTCAAATCTACTTGTTTTCATTCACCCCTAACCCACAAAATAAAACAAGCAGCTCACTTACAAAAAGCTCACTTATTGTCATTTTCCTTGTCATTTCCATTTCCTTCTTTTTCCACCATTTTCCTCTTCTGCCAATAAAATTTTGCTTCTACATATCACTAAGTCAAAGTCCTAGAGTCTAATTATCTTTGCAAAAACACCTAGAGGCTTGCATGCCTTAATGGCAAGTACTCTTGCCAATGAACAATGGGAGTACATTAATATCCCTTGTTCGTTGGATCTTGTAGGTGGCTCGACCACAACAAATTCATTCGTACGTACAAAGATGTGTTAGGCATCTTGACTCCCATTGGAATCAATGGTGGGAGCTCTCATGTTGGCTGGTGGCATTCATTAATGGCCACTAAGTCAACAACTTCTTACTATGTTCGACACCAGCACATTTCATCACATAGTAAGATTTGTTCCATCGACCGTTGAAGACTTGAAGACCCATATTTTGTAGCAGATGAAGCAGATTTCCTTTCCTTGTTTTTTAGTTTGTAACTTATATATTTTGTATACCTTCCAAGCCTTATAGATTTTCAGCCATATTTAGGAGACTTATCAGATTCATTAGACTATCCAGTCGCAGATACGAAAATACAGATCCATATTTCATCCACAACTTGTGAATCTGACTATCCAGTCGCAGATACGACAATACAGATCCATCTTTCATCCACAACTTGTAGAAGAAGCTTCAGATCAGAATTGCAGCAACGGAACATGCATGATTCATCCACTTCTTTAGGTAAGCAAGGTATGATGTTTTCTAACCTTTAATCTTGAAATTCTTTTTAGATGCTAAAATGATGATATTTGGGAAATATTCCACTATTTCACTATTCCCTTTCTCATTAAAAATTGCCAAAAACCATAAGTTGGGGAGGGGGGAATTTCACACTTCATTTTTTTCCCTCATTCATAATACATCTTAACCCACATAGTCTTCCCACAATAAAAACTACTACAAAGTGATGAGTATATTAAATGACTTCTTAAAATGATTGATCTCAACAAAGTAAATAATGATTGTAAACACAAGAACCAATCATTAAAAAGAGATCTCAACAAAGTAAATAATGATTTTAACACAAGAACCAATCATTAAAATATGTAAATGCTTTGTGAAAATAAAAATTTAACCAAAGACGTGCAAAGTTAAAAGGAATTCCATGATTGAAAGATGGTTGTTACACAAGAACCAAACATCTTGTAAAATGAAGCTCATCTAAGAATCAAATCAAATAAGTTGTTGGACACCTAATCCTAAAGGGTTAGCGTGGAAGCCGAATGGACAAAGCAGTCCAAGAGACCTTGGGATGTGAATCCCAACGGTCACATAATGTACCATAAATATACATCATTTGTGAATAAAAAAGGCAATGCATGATTTATCTTTCTATTTGCTCTTGCTGTCCATGTCTGTTTAACATGGTATCAGAGCCATGATGTGTGGCATGTTTTCGCCTGAAGCGCTGTCCACTGACTGAAGGAGAAACGGTTGAAGGAAATAAAACGCCTGCCTGACAAGAATGCCTGAAGCGCTGTCTCTGCCTGACCGCTCCACTGGTTCTGTCCTGACATGGTGAACGTTTCGACGGTGTTATGTCAGGCGATCCTCTCTGGGTTGTAACGTTACCTTGAGGCCCTGTTGGATGAACATAGTCAGCCCGAACTTGGGCTTCATGGGATGGCCGGGATCGATTCTCACGTGGTAACGCACAGCCGAGGCCTGGCATTGAAGACAGGAAGCTTTGAGCTCCTCTTGACATGGGTCCCATCCGGTAAAAGGACGTCGCGTATTGCCTGCCTGTAACTGACAGGAACAGGAGGATAGAGCCTCAAATATTCAGACGGAGCGGCATCCAGAAGAACCATGATAACGCCACCGAAGATGTATCTCTGGCAGCGAGAATTATGCTGAGACATAGATCTCGCACGGATTTCAGGGAAAGAAAACGTCATTCCTCTGTCTCCAGGTGAATAATTGTAGATAAAACGTCTCTACACTGTGGCGCGGTCTTGCATTATGACAAGAGTCTGTAAGTTCTCTATACTTGCTGAAATATTTGGTGAAATTCGCTAATGTCGTTTCCTTAGATAGACCACCAATAAATATTTTCCCGGAACTGGAAGTGAAAGAAAAACCGCAGCACCGAATTCGCAACCGAGTTCCACAACTACTCCCGCTGAAGCAGCGTTGTTCTTCTGCTCCTGTGCGGCATCGTTTTCTTGGGAGTTATCGTCTTGGGTATCGTCGTTCTGTGCGCACTGATAGAGGAAGAGACAGATCAAATAAATCCTATGCTGGACTTTGAAGGATCTGTGGAGGTCATAATTCTTTGCTGGGCATTGTACCCTTGTTTGCTTGTGCGTAGGAGAAGTCGCTTGTTTGCCATCTCCTCAATCGATCTGCACAGAGAGAGCCATGTATGTATGTAAGTAAGAGAGAAAAGACCGTGGATGTAAGTATCAATAAATAGTGAAGTGCAGGTGCTACTCATGATTCGTGAAGAGGAGTCAAAAACCAATGCAAAACAACAATTAGAAAGCTGTATTCTATCTGTTATACGATTGATTGATTTGAAGGTTTTTGTATGCTGCAAATGAGAGAGAGCTTCTGTGAGCATGTGTTTGTTTGAGCTAGACTTTGCAATTAATATAAGGATAACAACATTTTATACCTGGAAATCTCTTGCGTCATCGGTGAGTCTGGTCGTCAATTCTACAAGATGGTGGAACTTGGAAGGAGAGTATATCTGTTCCAGAATGTTGTCCAGCAAAAGTTGATCCATTAACAGGAGAGGGATCAGATTCAGTGCACACATGCCTGTGGTCGTTTTGGCATTCTGTATGTACTCATTAAACGTCGGGACATGTCCAAAGCTTATCCATTCCCCATCTTGCAGAGAAGAATCAACAAATCGCTCCCACTAAACACGCAATGACAATGATTTCAATGAAAAATATTCATATTTCCTTTGTCCTACATTCATAAACTCGTATGTATGCTGACATATCCCGCCCTTTCTTTTTCACGACTTCAACAGTCAATTCATTTGATGTGTTCAAGAAGAACTTCAATGCAATTCTCATGTATTGTGGAAGGCATTCTATCATCGAAAGATCCCATCTGAAAATGGCAATATAATAAGTAATTATTATAATTGGGGATGTTATTTGAAGGTTTTTGTATGCTGCGCCACCCATTATATTTTATTTTCAGGTGAGATCATTGGATTCTCTTCGGTGGGATTCGATCCCATCACCCTCGCTGGTCGCTGGTCTGAGGTAATTTATTTTTAATTTGAAGAGGGCTTTTGTGCATCATCTGCATGCCGGATCACAAATAGCGAGCATAAGTTTGAATTGCCTCTGCTGGATTATCTATGATCATTTAAGGAGGGCCGAGCCTTCCGATCATTTAAGGAGGCCCTTACACAGTCTTCACAGCCAGTAAAGCTGCATCATCAGTTCGTGTGGCGCCGAAAGAGAATCAGAACCATTAGACAAGCTGCCTCTGTCTGCAGTTGGAGAACGTGGGTTCCGCTGGAGTCGTAGCCTGCTGGAACCATCACCGAAAGTTGGAGCCGAGCTTGGCGAGTTAACAAAAGATTCCTATTATATTTTCTAGTTTTTTCATGCAAAGACAAGAAAGGAACAGAAGATTATTTGTATTTCCAATATTATTATTTAGAATCAGTGCAGCGAACAGATTCATTTGATAAAAATTAATTTACTTTATTTAAGCAATAAATATATATCAATCATGGCTGCTCGTATATCAATAGTCAGGTACACAAAATGCATCATATCATGAACTAGTTGAAAGTTGGGTTTTGGTGCCATCATATGTTTTAAAGAATACACCTACAACAGGCCATGTACCCACTTGTTATGAAAACTGAAACTCAATAAAGCAGTCTAATTCTTGTTTGAATATTGTGAAAATATTGCCAGTGGGTGAAATGTCTTAAGATGAAGATTTGATCAGCATTATGAAGTGAATTTGAAGCAATTTTGAAGACATTTTTTGGCAGTCATTCTAGGAACAGTTTCTTGTAGAGATTTTGGAGCAGTTTCTTGTAGAGATTTTGCATGATTTCCATAGCAGCCAGATGCTCTGAATTTTGAAGTTGAGGACAGCACTCATCTTCACATTTATATATTTTTGCATTGGTCCTGCTCCATCAACCACTTTCGCGACATTGTTGCCACTTGACAAGCTCTTACAAGATCTTGTAGTAAGAGTACAATATTATTTTTCTGTTGTTGTTGCCTCAGTTGTGTTTTTTAAGTGACATTGAAGAAAAATGGCTAGACTTGAAGATGCATTAAAGTTATTGAATATCTTAATTCATTCCACTGTTGATGAGATGGTCAAAGTTAACAAAGAAATTCTCTTTGACATCCAAACCTCTCTGCAAACTGCACATGAGAATATTGAGTTTTTGCAGCTTGAGACAAAGTTGCAGCAAGAA
>APFE030845325.1:238794-272916 GCA_000404065.3 Pinus taeda
ATGGGATACATAGTTTTATATGTATTTCATGTAGATGGATTATTCACGATAATTTTTCAAAACCAATTATGAATACTTTATATATGTTCAAAACTAATAAAGTTCATTAACTTTTATATGCAATCAATTTCTTAAATTTTAATTATATTTCTTTGTTATACAATTTATTCATTTTTTTTAACACTATTCTAGGGTCACATTACACTTTTCATATTTTTTTAAATTTTCTTGTATTCGTCGAGGTTACCACTCCACCCCACAGTTACAGGTTTTTTGCTTCCTCTGGCCATCCCACCCGATAGTTGACCACTGGACACTTGACACCACTCTTTTTCTTTTTCAACCCACCAAAAAGTATTTTCCTTTCCACTGCTTCATGTTCTGCATCACCATAGTCATCGATGGAGGCCTCAGACAAAGCATATTCCCTCCACACGTAATTGTGACTGCGATAAATGAATAAAGAAATTACAAATTCTAAGTCAATAGTGATACATCCACTTGGGTCAATATAAAGACACTTATCGGCGAAAAATAACATTATTATCATTGTCAAATCATTGTGCCATTTCAACACTTAGATACACCTATGAATTGATGTCCTCCCTTTTTTTGTGTGCCATGTGATGCCTCATTTGTCCATGTATATTGTAATAACATTGATCCCAAATCGAATTAAAATGATGTAGACTTGAACCAAAACTTCCACATGGGGGGCAGGTTCATATGATTTTCAACCTTTTTAGAATATATATATTATATATATATAATATATATATATAATATATATATAACACTTATAATCACTTATAATCCCCACACACATATATGAATTATCATACCAATACAAAAAATCATAACAACATAACTCTTACGAGCCCCACACACACATATGAATTATTATACCAATACAACATATCATAACAACATGTACCCTATTGTAATTTCCCCCTTTGACTTAAGTAGTGTGATGTGGAATAAGCATGGGGGTTACACAGTTGTAACCTTTAAAAATATTAACAATTTTAAATATTACATAATTGTTAGCCCCATTCGAATTTCATATGATTCAAATTCCATACCACCTTGAGACCATGGTGTGTGTGCATATATATATATATATATGAAATTTGGATATTTAAGACAAAAAAAACCACCATTCAACCTTTATATTGCCAATCTTAAATATATTTTTGTGCAATGGGTTATATATATTAGAATTAAATTAAATACCTTCTTCATGGAGATGGTACTAGTAATTCTTAGAAGCTACAATTAGTTAATATCATCCAATTGACCCTATAATTAAACAAAACTAACCACCACCAAGTCCTTTTGGTATCGGTAATCCAATTCTGAGGTGAAATTATACCATTCTCATCATTGAGGCATTTGTCAAATAATTAGTAAATGACATGTACTCTTTCAATTTGGCCCCAAATTCAGCCAAACCAAGCCTAAAAACCATAATATTTTGAGTTGTCACTCTATTTAAACACTACGAGATATTGTGGTGAAGTAAAATTATAAGTGCAGACATAAACAAATTTCTCTAGCCCGATAATGGGTCTAGCTACAACTGATACATTCTATGGAATATTTCCTTAAGTTAGAACCAATTGAGAGGGCCTACATCTTAGTACGCTTGTCTTGTTTGATGATGTCCTTTCTTGCTCGCTCCAACTCTCTCTCACTTCCTTCTTCAAACACCTGCAACAAGTAAACAACAACAAATAACAACCATGATAATAGACAAATTCTAATTCAACATAATTAACAAGTCAAGAAACATTAAGCCATGAACATGTAAGATGACAAATCATGTACGAAATCAACTGATATTTGCATATATATTGATATCAAGAAGAGATGACAACCATTTTCTTGACAATGCGGTTCTCCTCTGACAAGACTAGGTTCCCACACACTTCTGCTAGCATTCTGTGATGGCCTCAATCAACATTAGTTTTAAGGATGTTCCCTTTAGGCTTCACTCCAAACCAAATCACACTTCTCCCTCACACAACTAGATAGCTACAACTATGATTAACTTGATGTTTACTCCAAACCAAAATAACACTAGCACACCAACATTAACATTTCAACACTAGCTTGTGCTTGGGAGAAAAGGAGGTTTATATAGCATGAATGGATGGGAGATGGATCCTCTTCTCATGGGAGAAGGTCTTATCTCTTGAGGTAGTTCCATAATTATAGGGGAAAGGAGCCCAAATTGACATCCTTGACCCCATCTGGCTAAACCATTTACCAAACTTCTATTACGAAGCTTCTAGAGCTGGAAGCTTCGGCTCTTTATTTAAAAAACTTTCCATAAGAGGACTAACGTGACTGGAACAAAGCTTAGTCGCTCCAATTGGTGTTAGGGACAGTGTTAATCCCTTCATATCGGCACGAGGAGGTCAAGGGCCATTAGCGTCGGTCTTGTAAACTGGGAAAAATAGAAGATTTTGGGGAAATGGTGCAAAAAGGGAATTAGTCTGCTCATGAATAGGGACACAATGGGAGTTTCTTCATGAAGGGAAAGCATGTAGGGTTCATTGTAGAGGACTTCCAGGATCAAGGAATGGGGAGTACAGGGATAGTGACAAAATGTTGTGTAACAGATGCCCCCTAAAGCGTGAAGGCTAAACTAGAGTGAGGGATGAATTGCTTTATGAATCAGTGCGGGGAACCACAGTCTGCCATCGGAAAACTTGCAAGCAAGTACATATACATATACATAACTGAAAACTATATCCAATGATACATGAATATGGTATGGACCCATCCATCCTGAGAATGATGACGAAAATGGATCCAGGCATGGGCGCAGCCATCCGAGAAAGAGTATCGTATTGAAACCAAGGTATGGTCGCAACCATCCATCTTAAATGGACATGTATATCAACATAACCATGTCACATCACTTCGTAACCTAGACTTTTGTGATCTAAGCCCATGGTCTTGTGCTCCAACACGAACCGATCAAAGTAAAAATTCTAACATGTGAATAGATGTGTCGACGTCGAACATGCTAGAAAGTCGCTTGATTACCAGTCAATGATATAAATTGTTAACAAGCATGAGAGAAACCACCAATAATGAAAATGATCATCAAGGTACTATCAACACAATCCACGAAATGTGAATAGAGGAACTCAAGTCGAACACCCATGAAATCATTCGATCGAAAGCCAATGATGTGAACTTGTCATCGAGTGCGAAGAGATTGTCGTTAGGGCATGCAAGCTCTAAGGTACTGGAAGGGAGCCCCTTGATCAACTTCTTGGATAATGAGTTGAAGTCGATAGGAAGTGACCGTGTTGAAGGAGGGCCATAATGTATCCCACATCATCGACACAAGACAAAGGGATGTAAAACAATTTTGGATGATACAAAGAATTAGGGGTAAGTGTAACTATAGAAGGACAAATCTTGAACATATCGGTGACACAACTGGAAGTTAGGAAGATTTTGGATCCATAGGATCAGTGGTCATGATGATGTGGCAGAGATCAAATGGAAGGCAAAAATGAACGGCGCAAACCAGGAAGGTCAACGATACAAAGGAGAATATCCCATCCTGACACAAAGTAGAAAGTATCATGTTCAAGAGTGAGCTGCCACCACAACTGATTAGATTTCCAAATTTCCCCCCACCATTTTTGGCAGGTACCCTAATTATTTTTTAATTTCAAGATTGAAGGGGATAACATATGCTTGCACTGTAAGTTTATCCTTTGGACAAATCTGACCTAGTAAGTTTAACAAGCCCTACGAAGGAGAATCTCATGGTCGTCATGGTGACAAACCTGATGTTGTTTAATATTTTAGCAAGCCCGACAAAGGTGAATCTTGGTATCTTTTTCATGTTTAGAGAGTTTGAAAAAGACACGAAAAGAAAAATCCACATGGTCCCTTTTTGTATATTTCTGTCTCTCGAGCCCGAAAAGATAGAAAATGATACTCGAGAGAATGGCTTGACCATTTCAGTCGAGTATCTTTTTCGTAAATAGTTTATCCAAGCCCAAAAAAGGGGTAAACATATATAGGGTAAACAATGTTTCACAACCTTTAATGAGTTCAAAACGACAAGAGCTCGGAAATATTTTTGTGTTTAAAGGGTCAGAAAAGAGCTTGAAAGTGGACCCCCCATTTTTATTCTATTTAGTGAGTCAAAAAGGGAAAAATACTCGGCAACTTTTCATTTTTCCAAGTCAGAAAAGAGCTTAAATATGACTTGTCCTGGAGGAACAAGCGGTATAAAGGGTAGCAACTGGTTTTGGCAATGGTGGAATTGCTCAAAACATGTAGTGGTAAAGAGGCTGGCTAATAAAACCACTCATCACTGCGGTCCCTCAGAAAAGGAAAAAAATAACCAAGTGAAAGCATATGAACCACCAAAGAGATGGTGACGATGGGATGAAGCAAACAAGGATCATCTGGCATAAATTATTAGATAAAAACAAAAATCAAGAGATGTAAATTGGGCATGGGTTCATTTTTCACAAGCTTGAACCATGGATAACTCTCCTTGGATTTGATTTTATGTTTACACAAGCTTGAAAAAAAAATTATTCTTTCGATAAGTTTGCATGCCCCCGGCATAATGACTCAATTCGAGGTACATGCCCCCCAAGCTTCAGTTCATTCAACTAGATGAATGGAATGAAGGTTCGCTTTCAAGATCTAGGAAAGACTCAGCTAGGATTTTACAAAATCTTAACCAAAGACTCGATTTGGAAAAGGGAGTTTTTTCATTTTTTAACAAGGTTGAGACAGTAAAAGAACTATCCTCAGGACCCATGTTTCATTTTTTAATGAGCTTGACACAAGACAAAGAAATATGCTCACAATATGCTCACACCCTTTGTTTCATTTTTTAACAAGGTTGACACAAGACCAGGAAATATCCTCATGACTCCTTGTTTCACGACCTATAAGAGAACATGGCTCCCAAGAGGTCTTCACTAGAAAGAAGAACCATGCTCTGGGAGGAATACATGTCATTTGGTACCAAAGACAGATCGGGTTCCAATGCCGCCAGTACATAATGTATAATAACATCTATGTAATCATCAGCAGATGCTGAGACAAAACAGGTAGCCACATAATTTACCAATGGTAGGGAAGGTACTATTTGAAAACAAGCTCTGATAGGGGATGATGGTTGCAAAGGAGGCGCTTTGTGACCAATGAACAACAATTGATCAATAGTCACAATTCTCCCTTCGTGCGAAAAACAAACCACACAGAAAAGCAAAGAACAAGAGCTCCCATGACATAAACATAGTCACGTCCAAGGAGAAGATTGAAATGTAAGGGACCTTGTACTATCGTCATGTCTATATAGATTGTCTTTCCTCCCAAAGTAATAGGGAACTTCGAAAGGACCCCCAAGGGTTGATTGGATCCTCTATTGAAATCCAACAGATTCTAAGTGATAGGCACAAGATGCGGGGATCCAAAAACTTCCCAACTAGTATAAGACATGATGCCAATAGACACACCTTCATCTAATATAGTGTCATGTACTACCATATTATAGGCTTGTATTGTGATCTAGAAAGACACATAAGATGGGAGGCAGAAAGAAGTCAATGGACCCCAATCGAAAGAGACGAAAAAAATACTTGGTGGGGGTATCATATGATTGCCCCCATGTTGTATAGGAATGGGAGAATGACTCTCTTGAATTACTGGGATGGGAGAGTCACTCTTTGATTCATGAGAATTTGAGGAGATGAGAAGAACATGAGCAGTATGATCACTACTCTCTTTGGGAATAGAGTGAAAAACTGAAGGCAGAGCCAAGTTGACACTCTTTTCGACCAATGGTTTCTTGGGAATAGACACAAAATAGTCATGCTCAAGAAGAGTAGGAAGGGCAAGAGATAATCCAAGTCAATCTCTTTATCAACTAGGAGAGGGTTAGAAGAAAGCCTCTAATAACGAACAAAAAGTTGGGGTTGAGGAGTTGTGAGGTTTTCCAAACCTTTGGAACCTTTATCCATAAGAGGACAAAGGTGAAGAAGATGCTCTCCTTCACATAACCTATAGGGGAATTTAATCTTTCCCTTCTTCTTACCATCATTAGCTAAAGGCGTGGCATCGAAATGATATTTAGTGGTTGATGGGGATGGTCAGTTCAGGTCTTGAGACCATACCTCTAAGACTCTGTAAATGCTAGGATAGTCTCGAAGGAGATGGTCACACTTACAGAGCTTGCAACGGAATCTGACCTTCCATGGAGGATCAGAAGGTTTTTAAATGAGGGGTGCATTTGGAATAATAGTTGCACAGTTGGCCTCTCGCTTATTTGACTTCTTCTTCTTCTTCTTAGCCTCCTAGTTACTGGATTTCAAACTTTAACTAAGAGAAGTAGAAGAGAAGGGTGAAGAAATAGGGGAAGAAGGTGAGGGATCAACCTTAGAATCATTGTGACGTGATTCGAATGAAGGAGATGTTTACACAGGAGTCAGGACACTCATGACCATCGAGGTCAAAAATAACCAGAGAAGTAAACCAATGGTCAACCCAGGGAGGGACAACGTTACCATATAAGGAGCACCAATATTTCCAAAAGAAGGAAAAGGACCAGGATTCCCATCCGAAAGGAACCATTGACTGGTAGACTCTGGGAATGTTTCGATTGGAATCGACTTTTAAAGAAACCCTAAGGAAGATAAATTTAACCAGGAATATTTCGTGGGCAGTTAATTTTAAGACACTCAAACAAAACTTTGCCTTTTTATATTTTAAGAGTCGAGAAAAGGAATAAAGGTGACTCTAGTCACTTTTGGAATTAACGAGCTTGAAAGGACAAGTGCTTGATGACCGTTTCAAATTTAAAAAGTTAGTAAAGATAAAAAATGACTACTTAGGGTACTCTAGGCATAAGGATTACTAGGTAACCGTGAACTATAGAATACCTCTCAGCGAACTGAGAAGTACGGGCAGACAATCTCCCCATATGTTGTGTTCAGTGTATCACATTTACAAGGTAGTATACTCGACTTCCAATGGATAAAGGATTTCAAACCTAGTGGGGTCTGCCTTTATATACACAATAGTACGGGGAGCACAAGTCCATACTATCATTGTCTAATGCTGAAGCGAACAACAATTGCTAGGTTTAAAGATGCCGGAACGTGTCTCTAGCCTAGACCAATAAATATGAGCATTAAGTTTCAATGCTCCCTTAGGTTAATTCAATAGATTTTAACAGTTGATCTTCAATTAGGTTTCAATTACAAGGCCTTACCGTTGTCATTTGGAAACATTATACATGCAGCTATATGAGAAAAGAGATCTTTATCTTCGATGAAAGCTATCACTAATTGAGAGATAGAGAGCACACAACCAATGCAACAATCAAAGAATGAAAGATTCCACTAAGATGTGTCCTAAATGCACTTAATCTTCCCTTAACAACAAAATAAGTTTCATTTCATTACCATGCCTGTGATGATGCAATTCTAGCTTCTCAATAACGCTACTAATTCAATATTTTCGCTTAAGTAAACTAGAATGATGTTCTTATTTTCATAAAATGCAAAATGATTCTTTCACATAAAGCACTTTAATGAAAATTTTCCCGATTATGAACAAACAAGCATCGATCAAACCCAAAGCACGATAAATGAAACTAAAAGCAACTTCTTCCCTAAATCGAACAAACCAAACACATAAATTCTTCAATAGACAAATCGAGTAATGTAGTCTATGCCTGGAAAGAGAAAAGAGACACTCGAAATAAGAGAACAAACGAGACTCTTTCACTCATTCAATTGAAAATGAAGCAAACAAAGCATCCTACTTTTCGTAGGAAGACGAGAGTTTGAGGGTCAAGACACACTAGCACTGGAATGGGATAAATTCTAATTTTTTCTTAGCTCAGAGACCGAAGCGACTTTTTGGCCAAAAATAGCACTGATTGGGATGACTTTCAGGCTAAAACTAGCACTGATAGGCCTGATTGGCGCAACTGTTTGGCCAAAAATAGCACTAATTGAGGGATTCAAAGAAAAAAATAAAAAATAACTTCACATAGGGTCAGACTTAACACATCAGAGAGTGGGCTAAACCAAACAAGCACATAAACCAAGCTAAATGAAGCTTTCTAGTAAGGGAGAAGACAATCTAAAAGGTTTACGAAGTTGAAATCATGAGAGCAAAACACACTAGCCAAGATTGGGGACAAATCGTAATCTTCACTTACAGGCATGAGCTCAACTGACTTACTGACAACAAGCGCTAGAGGGAGGTCGGCGCGACTGTTTCTTAGCATATCGCACTGATCAGAGCAACTATCAGCAAATTAAGCATGTTGAGCGAGGGAGCAAAGAAAAAAAAAAAGACATTAAAATTGGGACGCGATCTGCTACTATGAATTTCAAACTCAAACCAGTAATCAAAGGAAAAGACACAGAACCAAAGGGAAAAAGTGGAACTAGAAAAGTTCACACAAAATCATGAAATCTCAAACAAGACAAATAAAAGGATTGGCTCCCCAGTATGGTCGCCAATTTGTGGTGAAGTAAATTTATAAGTGCAGACACAAACAAATTCCTCTAGCCCGATAATGGGTCTAGCCACAATTGATACATCCTACGGAAGACTTCCTTAGGTTAGAACCAATTAATAGGGCCTACCTCTTAGTATGCTTATCCCGTTTGATGATGTCCTTGCTTGCTTGCTCACTATCTCTCACTTCCTTCTTCAAACACCTGAAATAAGTAAACAACAACAAGTAACAACTGTGACAATAGAAAATTTGTAATTCAACCTACTTAACAAGCCAAGAAACATTAAGCCATGAACATGTAAGATGACAAATCATGTAGGAAATCAACTGATATTTGCATATATATTGATATCAAGAAGAGACAACAACCATTTTCTTGACGATGCAGTTCTCCTCTGGTAAGACCAGGTTCCCACACACTTCTGTTAGCATTCCATGATGGCCTCAATCAACAATAGTTTTAAGGATCTTCCCTTTAGGCTTCACTCCAAACCAAATCACACTTCTCCCTCACACAACTAGATAGCCACAACTATGAATAACTTGATGTTTACTCCAAACAAAAATAGCACTAGCACACCAACATTAACACTTCAACACTAGCTTGTGCTTGGGAAAAAGGGAGGTTTATATAGCATGAATGGATGGGAGATGGATCCTCTTCTCATGGGAGAAGGTCTTATCTCTTGAGGGAGTTCCATAATTATAGGGGAAAGGATCCCAAACTGATGTCCTCGACCCCATCTGGCTAAACCATTTACTAGACTTTTATTACGAAGCTTCTAGAGCTGGAAGCTTTGGCTCTTTATTTCAAAAACTTTCCATAAGAGGACCGACATGACTGGAATAGAGCTCAGCCGCTCCAATCGGTGTTAGGAACAATGTTAATCCCTGAATATTAGCACGAAAAGGTCAAGGGCCATTAACGTTTGCCTTGTAAACTGGGAAAAAAAGAAGATTTTGGGGAAATGGTGCAAAAGGGAATTGTTCTGCTCATGAAGAGGGACACAATGGGAGTTTCTTCATGAAGGGAAAGCATGTAGGGTTCATTGTAGAGGTCCTCCAGGATTAAGGAACGGGGAGTACAGGGACAGTGACTAAATGTTGTGTAAGAAATATCCATCCATCACATCTCTAAAATTAATAGATATTTATGTTAATTCTTCCTTTGACACTTTCATCAAACACATGGTGGACAACTTGCAAACCTGTAAAAAAATCCATAACTTGTTCCAATTATGGCCCAATTCAAATCCAATTTTTAAACTCACTCTAATACCACATTGTAATGTCACCAACCCAGGGCCAAGAAGCACTACAAAACCTATGCCAAGTTTTCACTAGTAAATCAACCATTAATATTGTGGATGCTCATAATTGAACATTATTATTAACCTTTCCTCTGCAAAAGCACACTATGTCTAGCACACATTTTATCTTGGTTTTAAACTTAGCATCAAATTTATTAACCATAGATAATTATATAGTCATAGAAAATTTATAATTCGCATAATTTGGGTTTAGGAAAAAAATAGTGTATAAATTGTCGAATGGAACACATATTTCTATGCATATAATTGCACAATGAAATTATAATTAATTACCATACCAATTAGATAATTCTGAAACTAGGGTTTTCCACACAAATCATGAATTCATATAGAGCATAATATGGAATGCTTATCTATAAAAATAACAACTAGTTGTGGGCTCTATACATTTTTCCCTGCCATATACCTTGTGGTCTATCAATTTCAACCATGGGTCATCCCTGAGTTGAGGTTGCAAATCCATGATCATTAGTAACCAAAATCATCCATACATCCATGGCCAATGTGCCAACCCAACAACCATGCTATTATAAGGTTCCAGACACCCTCTAGGCCAACAAACTCACACAATGTTGATTTGTGTAGCTTGGAATGTACTACAAAACCATAGGTGTTGGGTTTGTGGAAAGTTTGACCCTCATGGGATATTTAAGACCTAAGACCTAAGAATAAATTATTGTTATTTCCTAAGGTAAAAAGGACTAAAATGCTAGATATAGAGGATTCTTAAGAAACTGAAGGAAAAGTTATTTAAGGAGGCCAACGGATCAAACCTATAGCATCAATGAGATGATCCTGATTGAGCGTGGAGGCTAGAAATATGTAGCCCAAGGGGGAGTTGAGCAACTTGGCCGAGTAGGGTCAAAAGGGATTCTAAGATCACCATCCAAGAGAATATTCTTAAGAGAAAGGGATATATCTACCTTAGGAAGAAGGTCGATCTTGAAGGGAGAATAAGTCTATTTTTCTGGTGGTTAGAAAAGGACGAGATTTGACGTAATTCCCTGTGTCATTTTTTATGTTTCAGGTCAACATGAAGGGATCAAGAGGACCAATAATCAAACCTTGTTAAGGGTTGTTGTTCCATGTATTTTGGGAGAAGGATAAGCCTAGGAGGAGGCTATTATAGGCCTTGGATCACTTTCTAGGAAGCGTTGTAATATTTTTGGTTATGTGTAGAGAATTCGAGGGAGGTCAAGACCTAAAAGGAGGTATGATCTAACATCAAATCATGAAAAAAAACAATTATTTCATTTTTCATCTATGGACAGGTCTAAAACATGGTTGTGGACTTATTTGCATGAAGAAAAGAATCTAGGTGATGGTATGTCCTAAAGAGTTTAGGATATTGGTTTATTTTCCCTATTTTTTGTCCATTTTGAGGAGCAAAATGATAGTTAGTGGGCAGATGTAAAGTGCCCCAGTTTGGGCTTCTTCCTATTATATGATACAACCTAATGGTTTTCCATATCTATGTCTAAGTGCATCCCAAATCTCGCATTAATGGATAGGGTTGAGGCCCTAAGAAAGGGAGTATTGCCTTAGTATTAAAGACCATTCATATTTTTGTGGTGTGGTCTATTTTAGAGGGTTGAATCATGAGAATAAGTGATAGGGAAAAGGTTTGTTCAGTGAAGGAAGAAAGGTATTTATAAAGAAAAGGTTGTATGCTAGAAGTGTTATGTAATGAAGTATGTTAATAGGGTTTGAACAACAATGCATTGATGCCCTAGTTTAGTGATTAACAATGGGTCAAATTATAGATAAGAGTGTAGCCTCCAAACCCTAAGAGAAGTGATTGTGAGTAGCCATATTGTGTTGGTTTCTTTGAGAAGGAAAGTATAGCTTGTTAGAAATTTAAATATCTCATGTATAGTGAGCTTTGGAGTAGGATTATTAGGAGGTAGATTTGTGTACCCTATTTTAGTGAATGCAAAGAGGAATTTCACTAATAAGAGATATGTGTGACAAAGACCCTAAGAACATGATCCTTTGGAGTAGTATAGGGCATTGTTAGTGGGAAGATCAGTGATCCTTTTTTAATGCATAAACTATCATGGATATTCCACTGAGCAGTTTGTCACAATAGATCTGATAATAAAATATTAAAATGCAAAATTTCTACACTATTACTATTTTATTAGACTTTAAGATATGTAGATTTAACTGTAATTAGTGCATGCATGCAAATGGAAATTATGTAGAAAAGTAGAGAATAAGAAAATAAACTCACACACACACATAAGACACAATATATGCTTTTTGGGAAATTATTTCCCACAAATTCCATGGAAATTCTTTCCCAAGGATGAGTAGGTATAGGTAAGGGATGATATATACCATGTTTCATGTTACTATACTTACCGGTAAAAAAAATCATGCATCGTCTTAAAACGTTAGATACCTTCTCTTGCATCTTGGGCCAATACACATACCTCTACTAGTTAACCATAGTCTTCACTACTCCCAAGTTCCCTACAACCTTGGAGATGTGAGCCTCTCTAATCAGTTGCAATCACTCACCTTTAGGAATGCATAGTTTATCCATCCTGTAGAGTAACCCATCCTAAAGATGGTCATCAATGGTTTTGTCTCCATCGTGAACATGACTCTGACTCTATGACTTCTAATACACCTCCTTGAATTCCTCATCCTCATATGCCTCTTTGTATGCATCATGGGTGAATGGTTCCATGTGCTTAAGAGTCCCCAAAGATGTGATCTTTGATGTGGGTTTCCTTGACAACATGTTAGTTGTGCTTCCCTTATACTTTATCACTGAATGGAACTGTTGTAAAAATCCCATCCACTTGTAATGCCTAGTCTACTGTACCTTACTTTGGGCTTCCAAGTATTGTAACATATGGTGATTTGTGTATATTGATTTCTCCTTTCCCATTAAACAATTCTTCCACTTCTTCACATCTTGCAACATGGCATAGAGCTCCTTTTCATAGGTATGGTAGTTAAGGACTACCCCATAAAATACTTCAAAATGGTAGCATACATGCCTTCCTCTGTGCATCACGACAACTCCCATAGTGTACCCACTCACATCAGTCTTCACTTGAAAGGGAAACTATACAAAGAAACATTGATGAAATATGTAGTAAGTAGTCAGGAAAGACCTCAAAATTTCCCCATCTACTCAGTACACTGTGATATGGATTCTTTCATTCTTTACAATGCAGAAGTCAGTCCTTCAAATACTTTAGAGGTTTTAGTAGTAGAACCAAAAGAAATTGAAAAAGAAAAAACAACTGTTCATATTCAAGAAATATCAGATAACAAAGAAAAGTCAAATGACAATGAAGACCCAGATTCCATGGTTAAACAAGTTCCTACTACCCCAGACACAAATTATGAGCATGAAATCCTTTGGCCTTTAGAATTTGATGGCTCAGTAAATAAACTAGGAGCGGGAACAGGAGTTTGGGTGTACAATTTAGAAAATGATCATGCGGAAGGCCATGCCTACAGATTAAATTTTAGATGCACCAATAATATGGCAGAATATGAGGCTCTCTTGTTAGGTCTTACACTTGTTAAAATATTAGGAGCTATCAGGGTGTCTATCATTGGAGATTCAGAATTAGTAATGAAACAAATCAAAGGAACTTACTCAACTAGGTATCCTAGACTAGGATATTATAGAGGAACTTTGGAAACTCATCTTGCAACAATTCCTAGAAAACACAACATGCAAGCCCACAACCTGGCCATGTTTGCCAACACCTGCAAATTACCTTTTCAACCTAATCATCAGTATGTTGCTGAGATTGGGCATAGACCAGCCATCCCTGATAATCTTGAGAACTGGCAGGTTTTTGATAGTGATAAGCAGATCAATAATTTTTTAACTTTAGATGAAGAATTTTCTAACATTAACATAGATGTTGATACAAATAATAGTTTTGATAATACTAATGAGGTAGAAATTAACATTTCAAAAGAGAATTCAATAAATATGTTTCATCCTACAAAATTCATACAAAAAGAAATTTAAGACCTGAAACAAATGAACCTAGATGAGATAGTTGAAGAAGAAACAGAGGTTATAAATCTAAAGGATAATCGTATACCCAAGGGATTAACTCCTTTGAAAGATTTGTTTGACTCTAATGACATTCCCAAGAAACCTAAAATGGAGCCATTAAAGGAAGATATTGAGGATTACAATCTAGGAACATAGGATGATCCTAAACTGATTAAATTGTCAAATTATTTGCCTCCTGATCATAAGTTAAAATATGTTGAACTTATGAGAGAATTCCAGGATGTTTTTGCATGGAGTTATGAAGATTTGAAGTCATATAACACCTCTATCATTCAGCATACCATTCCTTTAAAAGAATATCAAAATCCATTTAAACAAAAAATCAGAAGAATTAACCTTGTGTTATTACCATCAATTGAAAAAGAAATTAAACACATGTACGAAGCAGGAATTATTGCCCCTATTAGATTTTCAGAATGGGTGTTTCACTTGGTACCTACTAGGAAGAAAACAAGGGAAATTAGATTATGTGGTGACTTGAGAAATGTCAATAAGGTATCTCTTAAAGATAACGATCCTTTACCAAAAATGGATCATATTTTGCAAAGGGTAGTGGGTTCTTCTAGAATTTCACTTTTAGATGGGTTTTCAAGATATAACAAAATCTTGGTCCATCCTGATGACCAAGAGAAAATTGTTTTTACAACACCATGGGGTACTTTCATGTACATTAAAATTCCATTTGGACTAAAAAATGCAGGAGCAACCTTCCAAAGAGAAATGGACATTGCCTTTGCCAAAGAAATTCATGATTTTATTGTTATATATCTAGATGATCTAACTGTTTTTTCTAAATCAGATCAACAACACTTAGAGCATCTCAGGAAAGTTTTTCTAATGTGCAGAAAGTATGGTATTTCCTTGAATCCAAAAAAATCTTTGTTCGGCCTAGAGGAAGGAAAATTGTTAGGTCACATAATTTCTAAGGATGGATTTCGAATTGGCCCTTCTAGGATTGAAGCTATTTTACAGATCCCCCATCCAAGAAGTATTAAAGAGCTTCAAGATTTCCTAGGGAAGATAATTTTTCTAAGGAGATTTATTTCTAACTTAGCTGAACTCATTAGATCATTAAATAGCATGCTAAAAAAGGATTCAAGTATAAAATGGACAATAGAGGCCAAGTAATCATTTGAAGAAATCAAAATGGCCTTAACCAGAACACCAATCCTCACAAATCCACAATTTGATAGAGACTTCATCTTTTTTTCTTTTGCATCAAAACACACCATAACTGTAGTTTTACTACAAAAGGATGATTAGGGATGTGAAAAACCTATAGCCTTTTTTAGTAAAGCACTCAGAGATGCATCATTAAAATACAAAATAAGGGAGAAACAATCTTTTGCATTGTTAAAAGCTATTAAAGATTTCAGAGTCTATATATTATACTCTCATGTAATAGCTTATGTTCCTAATGTAGTAGTCAAAGACATCCTAACTCAGGATGGATTTGATGGTAAAAGAGGAAAATGGATAGCTACTATCTCAGAGTATGATATAGAGATAAAACCAACCCAGCTAATAAAAGGTTAGGGATTTGCCAAACTCATGGCAGAAACTAATTGTCAAGCCCTAGACATAAACCTCATTGCATAGCTAGATAACGAACAGGAGATGGCGACTCCACAAATCAGCCAGGACTTTTGAGATTCACCCTGGTACACTGATATAATTTATGTTTTACAAAACCTGCAAGCTCCTCCAGAGTTATCCAGAATAAAGAACAGAATTTTGAAAATGAAAGCTTCAAAGTTTTGCATCTTAGATAATACTCTTTTTTAGAAAAATCATGAAGGAATTTTGTTAAATTGTTTATTAAAAGATGAAGCTAACAAGGCTCTCCAAGAATTTCATGCAGGATATTGTGGTGGACACCTCTATTGGAAATCAACTGCTGACCAAAATCCCAAGGGCTGGATTCTATTGGCCAACCTTGTTTGCAGATGTGAAGAAATTTGTAACTTCTTGCCATAAATGCCAAATCTTTGAAGGAAAAATAAAATTGTTACCTTTATCCTTGAAACCTATTTCCACTGAGAAACCTTTTCAACAATGGGGTTTCGACTTCATTGGAGAAATTCATCAACCCTCTTTTGGCCAACACAAATGGATACTCACTGCAACTGACTATTTTACTAAATGGATAGAAGTCATCCCCTCCAAACAAGCCAATGACACTGTTATCATAGGTTTCCTAGAGATCGATATTTTGTCCATATTTGGTTGTCCCACTAAAATCATTACTGATAATGTTGTAACCTTTAAATCAAAGAAAATGATTAATTTATGTAATAAGTATCACATCACACTGGGTCATTCGACAACCTACTACCCTCAAAGGAATGGAATTGCAAAATCTTCCAACAAGAGTCTAATTAATATCATCAAAAAATTGTTGGAAGAAAATAAGAAAACTTGGAACAAAAAATTGATCAATGCTTTGTGGGCAAACAGGCTTACAACCAAAAAATCCATTGGAACCAATCCCTATGAGTTAGTATATGGCATGGAGGTTGTTTTTCCTTCATCATTAGGGGTTCCTATCATGAAAATACTCCAAGAAGCTCAAGTGGAACCTATTGATATACAAAGAAGGATAAACTATACCATCAATCTGCAATACCAAAGATCTCAAATGCAGGAGAAACTCAAGAAGATATTTGACAGAAGAACCAAGGCAGAAGGCTTATACCTTGGAGATAAAGTAGTGAGATGGGAATCAAGAAGAGAGGACAAAGGAAAACATGGGAAGTTTGACTTCATGTGGAAAGGACAATACATTATCTATGCTTTCAAAGGAAACAATGCATATTTTCTTAAAGAGTTAAATGGTGCAGAAGTGGAAGGAGGACCAGTCAATGGTCAAATGTTAAAGCATTACTTTGATCCTAGTTATTGATATTACCATGTTCCTAACTATACATATTATATCTTTTGTAATGTGAAAGTGCTAATTGGACAATAAGATTTTGGAGTTAAAGCCCCAAGAGAAGGCCCTAAGCTTCAGAATCATTACTGTCATACATATACATAAAGTAGCAGGCAAAAGGAAGATTGCAGAACATAGTCAAAGTCATTCAAAGGCCACTGATCTACTGTTCTTGACTTTCCACCAGGGAAATCCATCCCCAAGTGGAGCCATTGTTATGCCCCTATACCAATAGGTGTCATATATCATGATTGACTTGATCTTGTCATGAAACATGTTGATACCTTTACTTGTTGCAAATCTTTTCCATATTTGTTTAAAACAAAAAATAAAAAAATTTAAAGAGGGTATGCCCTAGAAAAATAATAAAATGGTAAAAAGAATAAATAAAAGGTCAAAAAATGAAAGAAAATGGACCCCAACAAAAAGAAAAGACCATGAAAGTGTGCAAGTCTAAATGGCACTACTATTTACTTTTTATGTATAATAAAGATTGTGTGCAATTTGTCACCTATGCCACAATCCATGGTAACCAAACAGTTTAAACTTGGTTCTTTCATGTTTACAATTTCATGTTTTAGAAATAGTGAATAAAGATCTGACCAAACAGTGTAATCTTTGCAGATAAGTAGATAGTAGAGCAAAAAAGGAGCTCAACAGTTTAATCTGAGCCCTTGGATGTAATAAGTGTAGATTTAGATAAGCATCACTATGTAAAAGAAAAGAAAGGTTTGATAAGGGTTTGCCAGTCTAAGTGCACCCTAATAAAGGAGTAAAAATGCTAGGATAAAGTAGGTAGGGTAAGTAGATTATGGTTGCAAAATAAATGTGTGGTGAATGGTTAAGTTTAATGCTTAAATCTTTTACTTTCATCACTGGGCAAAGGCATGTATCACATGGAAAGGTACATCAACATTCCAAGTCAAAATAATTAACTTCCATACTCATTCCCCTAAAATATTTACTAATTCCCTAAGTCCTAAAGGTAATTGCCAAAGTTAGAGGGGCTCAAAGCATTTCTCTGACTTTTGGAGGGACCAGACCCTCGTCCCAATAATTGGAAATGCCTAAAGTACTTAAGTCCCTTTCATCAACATTACCCCCCGATAAGATCACTCATTTCTTTAATAAAACATTTCCTAAGTAAAATCCTATTTTACTTAGGGAAATTGAAATAAATCTCCACAAAATCTTCTTTTATACACTTATGTTATATAATGAAATATTTTTGGAAAACATTGGACTTAGCACTTTTTCATTCATTTAATCATATTAACCACTAATGTTTTATTATATAATTCCTTAATAAACAAAAATCACCCACACCCATATTATATTACTATACAAAACCCTAAATCACTATATATCCCGCCCCTTCGTTAAATATAACCATAAAATAAATAAATAAATGGGATTAATAAACTAATCTGTAGTTAATTAATAACCCAACCCTACCACCATTTAATGAGGATTAATTACGTCATCTGTACTAATCAATAACTCTATAACCAATCAAATCAACCCCAATATGATTAATCTCTTTAATTTATATTGGGCACGCCTTCCATATCCGCCAGTCACTTCATCTCCTTGACCACCGTCTGATCGGATTTCATAGATCCGACGGTCATCGCGCATATCGCACAGGTCTCTGTGGTCAACTTCTAGCATGCAATGATGAGCGGTTTCATGAAAGTACCCATGCTACGTGTTAAGTAGCGTATGGAATCGCGCGGTCCCTCCCCAATACCACTTACCCTCCAAAACAGGTGCGATGAAACTAGCTTACCGCCTCTCGCTAACGACAAAACGTCCAATTGCCCCTCCACTGACGTCACCTGTCCATGTCACGAACCCGCCAAAAGCTCTAACTTTGCATAAAAACAAAGTTAAAACAATTTTCATCCTTATTCCATAAATGCATGCATTCAACCAGAACATGAAGTCAACCAGCTTGTATTCCAACCGTCAGCCACCCTGGAATTTGTAGTCCGACGGTGCTCCAATCCACCATTTGCACCTAGTGAACCCGAACTCCATTGCCAATCACTCAAAAATAGGTATTTACCAGTTTTCTTCTAGAAACAGTATAAATACTTAATTTCCTTTGTAATTACGTTGAAAACCCCAAAATTCATTGTAATTCAATTGCGAAATTTAAATTGAAGACTCCTAGGACCCCCTGTTTCACCAACTCTACTCAAGAACCCCATTTCCATCTCTGAATCCACAAGAACTAGAAATGGAAACCCCCTTAGCCCTAAATGTACTTTCTATCACTACTCCTCATAGAGATTTGGATTATCTACTCTTAGCAGATAAAGATTTTCAAATAAAAGACCTTGAAACTAATAATAACTCCTTGAAAGTATTTTGGCAATGCCGGGACAATTACATGAATGGCTTTCATACCATAGGACTTTGGGAATAAAATCTCCCAAGGTATATGCTCCCTTCTCTACACATTTTCCCTGACATTATCCATCAATGTCAAGCTAATTATAATCCCACCCTCAGAGCAATAATGTCCTCCAATCAAACTGTTCTCTTCACAATCACTACAGACTCAATCAATGAAATGCTACAGTTTCAGCCTGGTCAAAACCTCACCCCCATTTCCCTTGGGGAATTGCTAGAGAAAGCTTCTAAAATGTCCCAGTCTGAACTTAGTCGCCTTTGCCACACTTTTATAGACAAGGATCACATACCCAAAAATCCTCCTCCCTATCTAACATGTTATTTCACTGAGATAGGCAAAAACATTGTTAATATGATTGTTGTAATGGGTTTTAATACCAGTGAGTTTGTTGATGAATTTACCCTAGCTTTCATGTCCATATTTACCCCTGGTCAGCCTCCTATTGTCAAATACAACTATGTTGCTTTCATTGCTGAGAAAATCCATGACCATTTCATGAGACTAGAAAATGAAAAGGTATTCAAGTATTCTACATTCATATATCACCTTTTCCTTTACTATCAGTCTGATAAATTCTCATTCTCTGTGATTAAACTTGATACGAGAGGTAATCCCAGATCAGTCATTTTCTGGACTTCCATCTTCTACTACTTATATACTTGTCCCTATTCATACAATGAATTCATTGACGAGTTTGTCCACCCTGTGACCACCATGCTGACTGGAAATCCTCCTCCTAGGATTAGTGATGAGGTCAAGAAAATTTTGCAATTATCAAAGCAGCACAAGATAGGTGACTGGTACTTGGACCTGAATCACACTGAAATCTGAATCTATGGTTGTGAGTTCCCTCCTTTCAAGCTGCCTAAGTATGTCCCTATGAGATTTTTTACCTTGGAATATTATAGGAAAATGTTAAACTCTGACCAAATTCATTTCACCAAGGAAAATAAGAAAGTCCAATTAAGGATCAAAGACCACTTAGGTCCATTTGTATGCAACAATAGAGAAGCAAGGAAAAGAACAAAAGAAATCATAGAAACAACAATGAAACTCAAGAAAAGCTTTGCTTGGAGATATGACCAACAAGGTTTCATTTGTGATAGGAGAATGAAACATAAGCTATCACCCTATATCCATCACAAAGTCCTTGAGATAGAACAATATGCAAATATGGATGAATGGAAGGAAGGAACTCTAGTTGAAATGGATAGTAATCAAGTTGAGGTAGAAAATGTGATGAAAGACTTAGAAAAGAGACTTGACCTAGACTCTTTTGAACAGGTATCAGTTGAATCTAATCAAAGGCCAACATCAGAGCCTAGTGCCTCTACAGCAGAAAATTCTCAAAGGCACACACAGGAAACTAGTGCTCCCCCAGTAGAACCACCACAAGAGGAACAAAACCAGGGAACAAGTAATCCATCATCAAAATGACCACAAATATCAGAACAACCAGAGATATCAGAGCAACTTGAAATCTCTAAAGAACGAGCTCCACCATAGCCTCATGCAGCTCAGGTTAATATGGGAATAGTTGTGCAGACTCCTCTGAATGAGGAAAAGAATTTTGAAAGAGACAAGGAAGTAGCTACCCCTGCCAGTGGTCCTCTAGACCAGCCTGGTGCTAAGAGGCACAGGCTAAATCCATATTCAGAGGAAGAATTCTTTGAGGAAACAATAGGGATTTTGAGAAAAGAAGGTGGAGATAGCCTACATACATTCCCAATAGGTGGGACACCTTCCAGCTCACAAAGACAAGAGCTTGAAAGACAACAGAGTGTAGAAGTTTCATCTTTCAGATCTTCATATGAGAATATCATAGACATAAAAGGAAAATTCAAGGAGATAAAGACCAAGAATGAGTAGTTGAAGGCCCAAGCCTATGCTCAATACTTGAAGATGGCCCCAACAAATCAAACCAGATTGATGTCAGCTTATGACATCAAAGAAGGAAAAATGCAGATGAGATTTCTAAATCCCACAGTACAACAGCCCAAGTCATTTACAGACTACCTCAAGATTTATTTTGAGGTCTTAGCTAAAGACATCCACCCCATAGATCAGATAGAAATGCACAAACAAATAGGGTAGATGGTTTATTCTACATTGATTAGCAAGGCAATGATGGCACATAGGTTGCAAAATTCATTGAGCAATACTATTGCCCAATTGCAACTAGAATAGGCCTCCTCACAGGCAAAGGACAACATGATCAAATCATTGGAGGATTTGATTATTGAGTTGGGCCATAACCCAAAGGATATCAAGGCTACAGAAAGCCTAATAAATAAAAGGATTGAAGATATAGTTGCACTGAGAAAGCAGTTGAAATTGCCACCACTCATGCACGCTCAGATTGCTAAAGTGATTGAAAGTAAAAATGAAGAAGAGCTTATGGACCTGGTCCTTAAGCTAAGTGAGAAACTAAAAGAGACAGAGAAAGAACTAGAGAAGACACTATAGCCAAGGCAAAGTGAGTTGACTAAAGAGCCTCAGACTGTAGTACCTATAGTTTCAACATCAGCCCTTTCTATGTTGGCAACTGCTTTAGCACAAAATGTTCCTTTAGCGATAGCTACAACTATAGAAGCAATAAGTATAGGTACATCACAGGCAAGAACACCAACACAGAGTTTAGAAGAATTGATCAAGTCCATGGAGGAAATGAGACTTTAAGTGATAGAGCTACAAAAAGTGAAAGAGAAATTCATTACTTTGGAACAGAAATATGATGTATCAAAGTTTAATTTTGCAGAAGAGATGAGGAAAAATAAAGGCTTGACCCAGCAGATTAAAGCACTAGAGAAAGACCTTACATTTGAAAAGCCTTTGACAGACATTAGGAAGATATTGTGGACTAATATCATTGATTCCATCAATTATATTTGGTCATCAATTCAAATCATTTTTGAACAAATTGATTTGGTTAAACCTACTCTTGCAGAAGTTCAAAGGACCAGAGAAGAAATAGGAGGAAAAACTGAAGAAGCAAACCAGTTAATCAATTTTCTGAACAGTAGAAATAGGCAATAGTTGGAAAAATTAGAAATAGAGGATAGGACTACTACCATCCTCGAAATAAAGAAAGTATTGACCAAGAGAAATCTGATGCAAGGTTTGGAAAGAAGATGTCAAAGTATGCAGGAAGACATAGATGAGTTCATGAGGAAGTTTGACATCCTATAAAGAAAAGGACTCCCAAGTCCTTTAGTCATAAATGATAGGCTTATGGTTCAGGATGATTATGTCAACAAATTACATCAAAAAGTTAATAGTCAGGCCAATTCATCTATAGTCAAGGCATTGCCCATAGGGAAAGTTGTCTATGATGGCTTGGAGAACCTTTTTTACATTGAACATGAAGTGAAGTACCTATTCCCAGTGCAACCCAATTTTGTGAAATATACTGAAGAAGATGAAATCTACAGGAAATTGACAAGGATGAGTATACCAAAAGATGATTAGTGGAATAGCATGATAGACATCCTATAAATTACCATGGTAAACAATGAGGTAAATAGAAGTATTTACCACAGTAAATTTTGGTAAAAGCGGTGAATGATGGTAAAACAGGTAAAGAGTATCAGTCACAAGTAAAAGAGTATCATTGAAAAGCTAAAGTCAATCATCCAGCACATAATTACGAGCAAGATAGTAAGATACACATTCATAGGACCTGCCTCCAGCTCCTTCAATAAAAACAGGGAAAACAACAACCAGTTCACATTCGATTTCTACATTCGAGACCATTTGTCTCTATATTCATGTAAAAGATATTTAATTTTCCTAGAATGTATATCTCTTAGTTCGGAGATATTTTGATGTAAATTTTGTATAAGTACTTCCTTATTCGAAGTACTGAGGGTGGATTCTTAGACATTTCTGTAGACAAATTACTTTTGGAATTGAAGTGTTGTTGGACAACTTTTGTATGGCTGGCTAGACAAAGGACTTTTACAGGATACTTATGTCAAATGAGAAAAAAATAAGTATTCTATATCTTGTGTTTTTACAGTTTTTTTGGTTTAGTAAATATTCAAATGTGTTTCATATCTGAATGATAAATGAAAAATTATATTTTAGAAAGAGCTTTATTGCATTCTGTCTTGAAAATCATTTATTTTCTTAATGTTTTTTCTAGACTATTATAGGTAGGGAATTCTTAATTGCTCCCCACTTTCATAGTTTGTCACAGGTCAGATTCTTAACTACCCCTCATCCTTGTTCAAAACCATTTCACCCATTCCGAACTATCATTTGTCTTTTGTTTAGCTATCTTTCCATGTGAAGCTTTCCTTTGTTAAATCAACCTGATCCAATTAAGCCAGCACTCAATTGACTCCATAGCCCAATGGCCTGAAATACCTTGTTCTATCCATCTACTCCCGAATTCCACCACCAAGCAAAACCAAAACCCCCTAAAATGTCATAACTAGCCTAATATCCCATAAAACAAAGCTAAATCATAAAGAGAGAGCCCTGTTTAAGTACAGATTGGATAGATTTTGTACTTAAAAGTTGGTTTTTGGTTACCTCGAACCACATCCCAAACACTATTACGAACTATGAAGTCATACTCCTTGACCATGGCATCAACCCAAACTAGTTTTTGCACTGCTTCCTTAAAGGAAGATGGCACTATCACAACACATTCACCCATAATAGCCATGTATCTAGTGTACCTTTCAAGTGACATCCTCTACTTGCACTGAGAAGTGGGTGATCCCACATTCTCCCATGCCTCATCCAACAATCTGTGAGCCTCTCTGGTGTGTTTTCTTCCCTCTCTGGAAGACTCTTCCTGAGTGGATTTCTCCACTCTCGAATCCTCTACATGTGGCTTCTCCACATCAATCTGAGGCTCCTCAACCTTAGGAGCTAAAATATCCTCATCCACATGTATCTCAAGATCCCTATCAAAGGAAACTTGCATGGCCTTCTCCTCATCGAATCTGACATCCATGTGAACCACTGTCATCCTGCTAGTAAAAAAGTACACCAGATAATTGTGAGGTGTATCAGTTTACCCCACAAATATCCCCAATTTTGTTATCAGTTCAAGCCTCTTTTGTGCATCTTTGATCACATGGAAATATAACGATGACCCAAAAATCCTGAAGTGACCAACATTTGGCCTCTTACTGGAATAAGCCTCCTCTAGTGTCTTCATATCAATTATCTGATGTGGGCTATGGTTCTGAACATAAATTGTTGTGTTGCATGCCTCAGCCCCAAGTGTAGTGGTAGGCCATGATCATGAAACATTGCCCTCACTGTCCCTACTATGCTTTTGTTCTTCCTCTCGACCACCCCATTCTGTTGAGGGTTATGGGGTGTCGTCAACTCTCGTTTAATCCCTTCCATAGCATAGAAGTTCTTAAACTCATTTGAGGCATCTCACCACCATTATCACTCCATATAGCTTTAACCTTCTTTCCCTAATCTTTCTATCCCAATGCTTTAAACTAACAAAAGTTTGTGAAAGTTTGATCCTTCTTCTACATGAAAAATATCTAGCATTTTTGAGAAAATTCATCAACAAATATAACATAATACATGTGTTTGACTATGTATGATGTCGATAATGTCCCACACACATCTGAATGCACTCACTCTAGAATAGCCTCTTCTCGACTGTCCCTATCGTGAAAGGAATACTTGGTGTGTTTACCCAAAGCACACCCCTTTCATGTATCAGCTTGCTCAAGTGTACCTTTGGGAAGATCGATAGAGATCTATTGCAATATCTTCAAAGCCCCATGATACAAGTGGCCCAATCACATATGCCGCAACTTGACAATGTCTTGGCTCTACACTCTTTCTAGTTTTGTGCTCAAAGAATCACTCTCCTCTACCTCTAGCTTATAGATATTCTTCACTCGAATCCTTATCTTCTTTACTTGACCTGTGGCTATGTGTCAAAGGAACGCATTTCTTTTTGAGAAGATCACATTATAGCCTCTATCCTCAAGTAGGGAAAAGGATACCAATTTATTCTTAAGCCCGAGCACATACATAACATTCTTCAAGGTGAGTGGAGCCCCATACTCCCTCTGAAAAATAATCGTGCCCAATCCAGTAACACTATACTTCCTGTCACTACCCATCTCGATATGCATCTGAAGATCTTTCTCCTCTATGTCACTCAATAACTCTTTGTCTCCAGTCATGTGGAATGAAGCTCCACTCTCTAAGTACCATACACTTCCCATCATTAATGACACCATTCATGCAATGAGGGAAAAGTCTAATTCGAATTGAGAGGCGAAAGCCTTACTCGCCACTCCTCTTGAGGACTTCTTGAGTGGACAATTTGTAGAAAAATGGCCCAGCTCATGACAAGGAAAGCATTTAACTTTCAGCATGTCTTTCTTCTTACCTCCATGATAAGAATCTGATTTGGAATAGGAATTTTCCCTTTCCCCTTCTTCGCCTTAATCACTAAGGCACATTTCCCTTCATCATTAGTCTTTAATGAAGAGACATTGTTGGTATTCCTCCTGATCTTCTCCTACATCAAATATGACCACATTCGTTCCCAATTCGGAATCTTCTCCTGACCATTGACAGAGTCCTGATAACTATGCCAACTCTTTTGGAGTCTTAGAAGAGCAAGACTCACCATATCATCCTCAACAACCATGATTCCAGCACTTCCAAGTTCATCACGACACTGAGTGAACTTGGTCAATTATTTTGGAACCATATCGCCTTTCTCCATTTTCATTTTTTGAAGTTTGTCCTTCAGTGGCAATTTCCTTTGGTCACTGCTATTCTAATACAATTCTGTCAATGTTTTCCACATAGCATATGGATTTTCCTTGCCATGGAGACTCGAGACAATGAGGTCTTGAACTCCCTCAAGGATTATCCACCTCAACTTCACCACGCACTTCTTCTGGCCAAATTATGTGCATCTGATGCTGCTAGCTTAGGAATTTCTTGATCAATGAATTCCTTCAAGTCATTATCCTCTAGCACAACCTCTAGTCTGTCCATCCAAGCTATAAAATTCAAGCTATCTTCCAAGGCATATTTGAGCTGTAAACCATATAATGTCATCTATCGATCCTGAAGTATGTATTGAAAATTCAAATTTCACTTGTACAAAAATTTGAAATCTCCTCTAGTATATTGAATTCAACTTGGATACCATGTATAAAATCCTGTAGATTCACAAGCTCATGCAATGTACTAAATCACGGGACAATAATCTACTTCTACTTTCAACCAACGGAAGTGAATAGATCGATGAAAGCAATATGAACATGAAGAAGATAAATCAATGGCACATAACACAATATGTATCTGGGGAAATCCACTCATCAAAACCCCACTATCTGTATTGCATATATCAGAAATATGAGTGAAGATACAAGTCATGTTCTCATTAGAACAATTCCACACAAGTATTCTCAACTCTCTCAGCTCACAAGCAAGCTCTTGGCCAACACTTAGCCAATTCTGTATTTATCCAAGCCCCTATTCTCTTGTGTAATTCCTAGGACAAATAGCCCGTATTCAAAGGGAATTATGCTTCCAAAACTATGCAATCCAAACATAGGTCCTTCTCTGATTTCATGCATGATCTATACAACTCAGTAAATCATACAACTAATAATACATTGTCCCTGCACTCTAGTCTCAATTGGGTCTTTCTCGGAATCGACATGCATGATTTTCTAATGAGGGAATCTTTAGTTAACTAGAGTGACACTTGTGGATGCACTAGTGCACTAAATGACTGTTAATTCTTTATTAGTTCCACAAAAAGTTAGAACTAATTTAACTGAATATAATTCATTAAATTGAGTTATCTAATTTACAACTCAATTTAAACTCATATTGGACCCCTAAAATTTAGGGAGAACATATACATGACTTCAAAAAGACTTCCAACTTGAAATCCTAAGCTAATTAAGTTAATTAAACTTAATTAACTATTTACAAGTTGTTATGAGAATATAATTCAATTTTAATTCTCAATTTAATTCAAGGACAAATTAGACTGGAATTTCTTTTTGTCATTTCTCAACACCTCATACTTTCACTTCCTTTTTCAAGATGCTTGGAATTCATTGAGCTCCTCAAATAACCTTTTGGTCCTTCAAGATCAGATTTCTCAAGCTCTCACTATTCTTGAGTAAGTTTGGAGTTATGTCACAATGAAGAGGGCTAGTAGAATGAGCCTAGAACTTTGCTTTCTTATTTGACGGGTTCATTCTAGAGAGAGAAGGTCTTCTAGTTATTCTATCATCAAGAAAATTTCTTATATCTCTCCAAAACCCCTTGCTCCTTTCTATGTATACTATCGACCTTACCTCTGCAATTAGGCCTAATAATTATGCTTAGAATTTTGTTCTTCTTGCCTTCACAAATTCATACTAGGGAATTACCACCAATAGTAGACCCCCTATTCAACCTCAGATCCTTCCATGAATTTGGTTACAGATCAATGTGATGGGTCGATCATAGATTTATAGCCCAATATAATCATCACAAGTTCATAGGCTGGTCCATCTTGGCTAGCACAGATAGGTTGGTAGATCATCACTTTGGTCCATACATATAGAGAGACAAGTAGGATTAGGCTATATGCTAGGGATGTGCTATCCCACATGGGCTTGATAACCCCTATTCATTAACCACAAATACAAGGGTGTAAAATACCATATATTTGATAAATTTGTTGTATAAGGGAATTAACTCCGTTAGGAATAATAAGAGCCTATAATCATATTCCCATTTTAAACCAAGCCTTTACACAATTTGTGTCAATGATAAGTCACGCATCTACTACTTTGTATCCCTATCTCACTCCACCATACACTACCACACTCCTAATTTAGGTGCTAGCTACCCTTGCTTCAATGCCTAATCACAAAAAATAGTTATTATGATGACAATCTAAGTACGTATGTGTGTAATGTCCATGGTGGTACATATTAATTTCCTCCCCATATTGCTCGTCAATGATTATAACCTTGAATGGTATAGCACTAGTCTATCTCATCATCTAAAAATAACCAAGTAGATGATAATTTACAATGTTTTTCAGCATCATTTCACACTATATCATAGATGACCATTTCTACATTATATGCATGGATTTCAAGAAGGCCACTCCCTCTACCTATCCTATGATTTATTATGACAACAAGTAAATAAAGGACAATTGAAGGATCTCTGTTGACAAGATCCCCTGCTTATAAATTGTCCTTTATTAACCTATTGTCATAATCATAGTCCAGGTAGAGGGGATGGCCCACCAGAAATTCATGCATATAATCTGTAGAAGGGGTCATCTATGATGCAATGTGAAGTGATGATGACAAAAATGGTAAATTTTCATCTGTCGGGTCATTTTGAGATGATGATGATAGACCAGTTCTATCCCATTCAAGGTTATAATTATTGATTGGCAATGTGGGCAGGAAAATTCATACATCCCATCATGGACATTACACTCATATGTTCTTAAATTGTCATCATAATCACAAATTGTTTTAAATTGACAACTAATATATGTTAGAATTTTGTTATACTAATATAGATTAGAAAATGCAACCAATATATAGATTAGTTACAATAAATATAGTAAAAAAGATTGGGTGTGTGAGCATTGAATCCTCCCATTGCACTAGCTAGTCTAGATCTAGTTATGTTCTTGAGCATGTTAAGCTTCAAAAGATATTGGAAAAATTGTCTTCAAAACCTTTCTAACAACTTCCTTGGGGACGATAGCATCACACACCATTTATTTTCCATGCCCTTCAATCCAGTTCATAGTTGTGGGTTTATTGTCTACATAGAAATTTCTAGAAACACTCATTAACATTCATGTCATGGAACTCATTTTGAAATAAATTCAAAACATTCTTCACACCCTTGGATACCATATTCATCCCCATAGAATCCTTAGTAAAGCAAGAAAACCTCATGTAAATATGTCATTTTTTTTATTGCATAGGATCTCATCAGGTATTTGACGGTACATGGAAACTATCACATATCTGACTCTTATCTGATGATACTACCATCAAATATTTGATGTATGAATGATGGAATGAAGCATCAAACATATAGAAATCTCATTTGACAAAATTTTTCTATCGTTGATTATCCAACGCTAAATTGTCATACTTGCTACTCCATACTGATGGAATAACACATTGGAGATATAAAACTCCAATCACACTAACTTAATTTAATGTCTATTATCCCACACTTCCCCATCAAACTTTCTATTCCATACCAACTAAACAAAGTGTCAGAGATATAACACTCCCATCACACAAACTTATTATACCGTCGCTTATTCAATGTTGCACCATCGAAAGTACCTATTGTACTAGACTAACAAATCATTGAATATGTGATAGAAAAGTGTCTTAATTTGTTATATCTAAGGTGACAGAATGAACCATAGGTCCCGTTGAATATCCACTGCATGTGCACATTGCAAAACTAACTTCAAAGCATCAGATTTTTAATGAAATTTTCGACCATTCTTAGCTTCAGATATTTGATGACAGTCTCGTCAAATATCCAATTCTTAATAAAATGTCGACTATTAGACACAATGCTAGCAATGAGTTTCTCAGCTCCAATGTGTCGAATAGTAGATGCTAATAAATCACATATCTGACGAATAGCCATCAAATTTCCGCGCCATTTATACTAGTGTTTTATTAATCAAAATATGCTTAACATGGTTTTATAATTATTTCTAAAGTTTTCATGGGATGCATATCACTTAATCAAACCTCATCATTCAACCAAATCAGAAGAGTCTTGAATCCTGCTAAGATCATGGACACAAAACCCTAGACTACACCAGAGCCAAGGTTGGATTTGGCCTGCAATATTACCAAACATACCCACACAAAGAAAGCATACATATTTCCAAACATATACCATAAAAAACAACAGAAATTGCACAAGGGCAGCACAAAATTCATGAAACTAGACATAATTATCGAACCCTAATTACAAAATAACTAGACCAAGGTAATGATCGAGGACTTAAGAATTGTAACTAGCCAAAGAACATACATCAAACGAAATAGAGAAACTACCACATACCCACCATATTGGGCCAACACCAACCTCAAAAACCAACATGCAACAAGGAAGTTATAAGAAATGCCATGCATCCATCTAAACGAGTTAGGAGTCGATGCAAAAAACCATCAAATTACACCTCAAACCATTGTGTGCTCTAATCATTGTCAAAAGAGAAGATGTTTTCGGGATCCTTCACACTAGAACTAGGAGGATCCATCAGGTCCCCCTCATCTAATTCATATGCTCTCTGGATTTCTACATGATCCATATGTGAGTCAATTCTATCTAAACAAAACTACATATGTGAAAATATTGTACTTCTCCACCAAGGAAAATTTTAACGATGGAAATTTATTTCAAAGTTTAGAAACCTTGGCAAATCTTATTAATCCCTAATATGAAAATTCTAAATTTTTTGGTGAAAAACATTCAAATTTCTAATGATTTTATATAGCCTTTATAAAGTTTTGGTGATAGTCTCCATAAAATCTTGGCGATTTTTAATGTAAAATAATTTTATCCCTTAAACTTTGGGCGAATTGATTTTAGGAAAAATGAAAATTGGCGATTTTTGTTTTTGGAAAAAACATGGAAAATTAGCCCATCTATGAATATTAGCCCCTAAAAGTTTCCATGTTCTCCACTTGTTTGTCCCTCAGAACCAAGCCTAGAAGGGTCTTCATTTTCCAATGAAGAGCCACTAAGTTATGTTATTGTTTTTTCCTATCACTGATGTGCCCAATATTAGGAACCCAAGTTGGCATATCCTCCATGATTTTTGAATGTGAAAGAGATTATCTTTCGACCCCCACCTATTTCTCAAGCTTGCATATTTCTCTGTATGTTTCTAGTGAAACAACGTTGAAAAAGGTGGCAGTTAAGTTGTTGAGAAAAAAATGAGCTTCATGTTGCCCTTGCTAGGGTCGGCTACCAACCCCCTCTTTCTCCTCCCCCTTTATTTAAACGGCATAATTGAATTAGGGTTATGTTTCCAACAATTACAATGAGTCCCTCTACCTGAAAAGGAATAAAAGACCAAACTAGACCCAACACCAACATGAATATGGAACAAAGTTAAGTCATCACAGTAAATCGAGGCACTTGACCCCAACTCTACACATGAGCCGACAACTGAAATAGAAGGAGTGATTACCTCCTCCACAAGATTTTCCCCATTAACCATTGAACCCAAGAATGTCGAATAAATTACCATCAAAATGCAAAAGATAAAGTAGCACAGCCACCCACCAACTTTAATAAACTAAACCTTATCCCCCAAAAAATATACCTAACACCACAAAGCACTAGATATTTTCTTCAAGTAGGACTCACAATCCTAGATTTGAGGCTTGAATGAGGACCACCATCCAAAATTCTAAAGAAAATTGACCCCATACCCCAAACTAATACTAATACCCAAGACTTGACGGAACATAGAGCTTCATAAGCCGAGACTCTCAAATCAAACCCAACTAACCACCAAAATAAATAGACCAACTAAAATTGACAAAGAACATAATAATTCACTCCACGAAAAGGTTGAGCACCATCAAAGGCCCTCTTGCAAATCAAGCCTCTAGTAGTCAAGCACCAGGCTGAATGTCTAAGAACGTTAATTCCTTCAGAATTAACTTGCGTAAACATGCACAACCTCCTCCTAGGTTTTCAAAACCATACACCAACCAAAACGTGATGGGGGTTACACAATCTCTCTTTGTTGAGAAGTAGAACTAGGGGGTCAAGGCCCATTCCTTAGTTCCTCTCCATTCACCATTAACTAATGTCTTGCCCATGCTATCCATTTCTTAGACACGCTCTTCCATAAGATAACCTATGTGTGTATGCATGCGAAGGGAGGTCACAACTAGCCCCTATTAATGCTTGATGGGACTATGGGGTGGTGGGTGCAACCTCCAAGGGCCCCATTAAATCAGTGTTAACACCCCCATCGGGGGGTTGTTATAATGATTATAACTTTTGTTTTATTTATTTTATTTATAATAAAGTTAATTTAATGTAAATTTTAATTTTAATTATTATATAGTATATATATATTATATATAATATATAATATAATATATATATTAATATATATTAATATATATATATATATATATATATATATATATATATATTAAAATATATATATTTGAAGGAATCAAATTTTTGAAATTGAAAAATTGAGAATTTTTTAAAGAAGAATGTACTCAAGAAAATTGTCCTTTTTAATAATATTATTTTGTAATTTTTCATATCAATTTCATGTTAAACATTGAAATAATTATAAATATTCTTTATACTCATAACTAAAAACGAACTAAAATTTCTTTTAACTAACTGCTACCTCTCGCTCAAGCGAGGTTGGCATAAGGATGCTCAATCTTGGCTACCATTGGTGCGCAAAAGGAGATCATCTTGAAGAATAATGATAGTATTAAAAATATTGTTACTTCCAAATTTAAGGATAAGTTGTGGGATGATAAAGAGTTAGAGGGAAAAAAGAATCTAAGGTATTATAAGGAGGTGATCAACCCCAATATCAAAAACCAAATATTTTTTTTTTCCTTTACTAGTGTTGAGAAGAAAATGAACATTTCCAAGATAAAAACTAATTTCCATGGGCTTCAAAGTGAAATTGGTCATTCCCAAAACGCCTTGGTATGAAAGAGTTTGTCACCTTTGCGATATAATAGGTTTGAAGATGAAAAGCACTTTCTCTTGGATTTCCCAACACTTATTCACATTCGTTCTAATTTTAATCATTTTTTCCACACTACCAACCTTCTTCACATGTAAAGTCAACAAAATTACGGGGATCTAGAAATTCTTTTCTCCCTTCTTTTTTATCATAGAAATAAAATGTTAAAGAATCTCAATTAATCTCTTGCTTTCTTAATGTCCAATAGACAGTATTGTTCTTTTCCATGGGTTTTTGGATAGAGAGTCATCGGGTGCATTGTTAAGGACTCCTATATGTTAAGTCACTAGTTCAATCCCCCACCGTATTCAATCTCACCCTTCTCACCTTTTTATGGGTTTCATGCTTTTGGTTATAACCAAATGGAAAAAGGTCGTGAGGATAAAGTTGATGTCATGTGATGAGAAAAGGAGTGAAGTTTTATTGAACAAAAGGAGGATCTAGGCACTGGAGGACAAGAAGCAACAAAAGGAAGTAACACGCAGACCTGAAGGAAAATAACATTCTTTCATCCATATGTACAACCTTCCAAATGTTAGCCATGGAGTTGGGGCAATTTCCTCAAGCTAGTAGGAAAAAGAAAACCCTAATATGCAAGTAGATGAAAATATAGAACCCTACCTAATTCCTTATAAACCCGAATCATAGTTAATTGCAAAGAAAATGTGGTGGGATGGAGGAGAAAATGAGGGAGGGGAAGGGAATGGGAATGAAAGGGTTTTTTAGATTATTTTAAAATTGAGGTAGCAATTATGAAGTACGTTATCAATTCCACATCCCTAAGTGTTTTGGTTTGTTTTATTGTCCCCCATATATATATATACAATGCAATATATACAGTGCAATTTCCTCAAGATAGTAGGAAAAAGAAAACCCTAATATGCAAAGTAGATGAAAATATAGAACCCTACCTAAGTCCTTATAAACCCGAATCATAGTTAATTGCAAAGAAAATGTGGTGGGATGGAGGAGAAAATGAGGGAGGGGTAGGGAGTGGGAAAGAAAAGGTTTTTTAGATTATTTTAAAATTGAGGTAGCAATTATGAAGCACGTTATCGATTCCACATCAATAAGTGTTTTGTTGTCCC